>PISX010021680.1:0-33153 GCA_004024625.1 Mellivora capensis
ATACAAACGTAGTGATCCGAAGGGGCACGTGCACCCGAATGTTTATAGCAGCAATGTCTACAATACCAAACTATGGAAAGAGCCTAGATGTCCATCAACAGATGAATGGATAAAGAAGATGTGGTATATATACACGATGGAATACTATGCAGCCATCAAAAGAAATGAAATCTTGCCATTCGCAATGACGTGGATGGAACTAGAGGGTATCAGGCTTAGTGAAATAAGTCAATCAGAGAAAGACAACTATCATATGATATCCCTGATATGAGGAAGTGGAGATGCAACATTGGGGACTAGGGGGGCAGAAAAAGAAGAAAAGAAACAAGATGGGATTGGGAGGGAGACAAACCATAAGTGACTCAATCTCACAAAACAAACTGAGGGTTGCTGGGGGGAGGGGTTCGGGAAAGGGGGGTGGGGTAATGGACATTGGGGAGGGTATGTGCTATGGTTAGTGCTGTGAAGTGTGTAAACCTGGCGATTCACAGACATGTACCCCTGGGGATAAAAAATTGTTTATAAAAAAATAAAAATTAAAAAAAATGACAACAACAACAACAAAAAAGGAAATCCTAAATGCAATATTACCCATCTTTTCCTTTGTACTATATGTTGTTATCATCTCCACATTCAAATCTAATAGAAATATTTAATTATACTTTTCCAGTATAGCTGTGGCTTTATTCACCTATATTAAATATTTGATTTCTCTGGGATTTATTTCATTATGAGGAGGGAAAAATTAAACTACAGTGAAAAACCAGGTAGAAAATGAATAAAGAAAGAACACTTCAAGAATGATCCTGACTTAGACATATTATCTAATGTCAGCAGAAGGTGAATCAATGTAGAAAGACAAAGTTATTAGCAACTGGACCAACAAGATCTGACAGTGTCTGGATGGCTGGTGATATCTTGGAGAGACAGAAGAGAGTTGTATAAAAAAAATTATCCATAATATTTTATGTATATATATAATATATATGCATATATATAATATAGAGAGAGAGTTTCTGATCCTGCCTGTGTTCATTTTAGCCAAGACAACATACTCTCCTCATCCAGACCATGAAACCACACATATTAAGGTTTCAAAGAGTTATTAATGGAGCAGTTAGGACAAGCTGATTTTGCTATGTCAAACACTTTCCTCCACAATATTCCCCATCAGAGTTAATGGTTACCTTAGCTTTGATTCCCTTTTTTATTTTTTCATGTTCTACATTCTTTCCATCAACAAATACTGTTGATTCTATCCTCAAGATATACCAATAGTTGACCTCTTCTTACCACTTGCACAATTACCACTTTGTCTAAGCTACTGTAATAATCTTTAATCTCATCTCCCTCTTGGGCATTTACCCCATTACAGTCTACTCAACCACAAACAAGTAGAGTGATCCTTTCAAAATGTATGCCACAGCAGTCCACTCTCTTGCTTTAACCCATCAATGATTTTCTGTCTCGTGGATAACTAATCTAAATTATTTAAACAACCCAGGAATCCCTCCAGGATCTGACCCACAGTTGCTTATGGGTTTCATCTTTGCCTTTTGTACTAAAATCATTGCTGCAAATATGCCGGATGTCCCTCATTACCAGGTCTTGTGGGAAGATCTCTTGTGGTCGCTAGACGGGTGCTGTACTAACCACCTTGCTCTCAGCAGCATTACCAGGTATGTTCTAGCCTAACAGAGCTCTCCTCAGAGAGCTAGATAGGCTGACCCCTCTCTAAGATCTGGCCAAATGTTGGCTTTTGAATAAAACCATCCCTTTCTTCATATTTAAAACAGAATGCTCTTCTTTAGACAACAAACTTCCCAGTCCTCCCCATGCTTCATTTTATTCCATAATAATTTTGTAGAAGTTATTTCTTTCAGAATCATGTGTCTGAATCTATAAGAAATAAGTTTCACAATGCTCTGTGCTATATTTCTGATGCCTAGAACAATATTAAATTGGACACAAAAAGTATTTGTCAAATGAAAAATAATAATAGCAGCTAACAGTTTTATAACTCTTAATATGTGTTAGGCCTTGTTGTAAGTGCTTTACACATATTAGCTCATTTAAAATTAATGAATCCTTTGAACCAGGGAATCAATGAATAAATGTTTTGTACATTTTAAGCTTTAATCAAATTGTAAGATCTTAGTATCTGAAGTTTTATATAATCCTTCATATTAAAAATATAAATGAGGCCTTTTTCATGAGTGTACAAATATACCATTTTAATCATTAGTTCTGACACAAGTATTTTGTTACAACTATTCACCATGAGAATGTTTTATTTTAGCATAAAAACATATTTCAAAGTAAATGAAATGAATGAATAATATTATAACATATTTCCTTCTGCTTGATAACCAAGATAAACATTATAGTTGTCATTCTTGTTATATGTTCATTATGATCCTTACCAGAAGCACATAAAAATGGAGTAATCATGATTTGAGCCATTGAGGGTAACTGTGGCAGAGAACAGAGGAAACTAGAGAAGGATATACTCTATCTACAAGTTTATGGCAACTGTGTCACAGGTCATTAACATTCATATGTCATTGCCAGAGTAGGTAATGTGGCCCCTTTAGACCTAAGGTGGGTGAGAAGTGTTATTCTGTCATGTGGCCAGAGAAATATCAGACTACTTGTTGTTAATACTAAAGAATGTTTTTTAAAATAAAATTGCATTAACCTATTTATGATATTTTAAAAGAAGAATTCATAAGGTCATTATTTTCACCTGTACTTTGCTTTCTGATTAGTTAGGAATATCTGTTGTGAAGTAATATTTTATTACATATTTTACTACATCAATTAAATATACTGGTTGCTTCTAAATGAGAGTGAGGACCAAGAAAAGCATTGCATCAATAGTATATCACATTTTAAAGAGTATGCCTTGTTTGTTAAAGGCACTAAGTAGTAAGGTCAGGGACTGGAAGGATTTGTTTAAAACAACTGTTATAGGGGCACCTGGGTGGCTCAGTAGGTTAAAGCCTCTGCCTTCGGCTGAGGTCATGATCCCAGGGTCCTGGAATCGAGCCCCGCATCAGGCTCTCTGCTCCGTGGGGAGCCTGCTTCCTCCTCTCTCTCTGCCTGCCTCTCTGCCTACTTGTGATCTCTCTGTCAAATAAATAAATAAATAAATAAATAAAACCTTAAAAAAAAAAAACAACTGTTATATATTAGCTAGATAGAACATAGATATGACCTTTTATATATAGTATATTTGATTGCACACGCAAGAGTCTAACTATGTTGTATTTACTGAATTTTGGTGCCATATTTTACAACATTGGTTGACAGATTTTTTGGAGTAGTCACTTTTAATAGATACTTCTGCTTGAATATTTAAAAACATTATACTTGGTGTTAAGTTGTACGTACTATCCGAAATAATAAAAATGTTTTCTGGGACGCCTGGGTGGCTCAGTTGGTTAAGTGGCTGCCTTCGGCTCAGGTCATGATCCCAGCGTCTTGGGATTGAGTCCCACATCGGGCTCCTTGCTCAGCAGGGAGCCTGCTTCTCCCTCTGCCTCTGCCTGCCACTCTGTCTGCCTGTGCTTGCTCTCTCTCCCTCTCTGAAAAAAAAAAAAAAAAAAGTTTTCTTATTAGGATGTTTCCTGAATTATGGTTCTTCTATTATGAGGAAGGCAACTAAAGCTAGTATGTTTTTATTTGAAGTAGGAAACTATAAGTCAATCTCTGAAATTTTCCTTCCTGTTCACATGAACTCAGAAAGGAAGAAAAAAATCACATTATGAAAGAGAAGATGAGAAACAAAGAAAAGGAAATAAAAGACTATAAGGTCTGAAGACTTTAGGCACCTAGTCACTATCTTTTCCTGAGGCATATTGCGTATAAGACTGCTTACTGAATATGATTTATTATAAATGTAATCCAAAATTTGTAAGCAGAGTTCACAAAAAATAATTTTTTTCAAAAAATACATATAAAACCATGTTTAACTGTGTTTAAGCAAAGGAAAAGTCTTAAAGTCTTACTTTCTTTCAAACTGTATATCCCAAACTGGAGGAAGCATTATTCATTATTTTCAATTATGTCTACAAATTAATAGAGTTAAGCACTCTGTATTCAGCCACTATGAAAGATTTATGATTTTTCCCGAGTTAATTTTATTTAATTCAAAGAACTGACCTCTCTTAATTTATTTCCTGCTTTTCATATTCTGAAATATTAATTTAAAAAGTTAAACCACATTTAAACTGTTGAGAGATAAAATAAATTACATGTGTAAGATAGAGTAGAAGGAAAAAATAAAATGTAATAGCCAAAAAATGTGAATTTTTCAACAATGCCCAATATCACAGTTTAATGAAGAATGACCTGGTTTTTAAAAGATAATGTATAGAAAAAAATGATGTAACACACTATGCATACATACATGTCTCTGATATTTTCAAATTTAATACAATGTAGGTAATTATGAAACACAATAGACAGTAACTATAGTTTATGATGACTCTATTAAATATCTTGAAATAAAAATCACCAAATATAAACAGAAGGAATAAAAAATGAATTTCAAAACTATAATGGCAAATAATGAAGCTCTTGCCAGAATGAAGTGATTTTTATTCAAAAATGCTTATGTCACAATTTTAATATATTTCAATATCTTACTTGGCCAATTTTCCAAGTGGATTCCTTTATGTCATTATTTTACAGAATAAAGCAATAGCATTTTAGTTTCCTCTGAATGGGATTTATGGATAATAATTTCTCAGTCCAATATTCTCTTCTCTAAAAAATAACTCATTAACTCAAGGTGTTCAGGCTATCAATTTCTCTGAGGTTAGAGACCATAAGTCATTTGGATTTCAGTTTTCTAGTTTAGATATGAATTTTGAATTTCACCTTTAGCCATGGTGGAATTCTTTCCATTTGTCAAATATACTGCATGTCCCTCACTACCAGGTCTTATAGGAAGATCTCTTTCCCTGGCTTCTTTTTAGCACAAGCCTCATTTTCTGCCCATCAATGGTGCATTTGCATCCCAGAGGCTTGTGCACTAGATCTTCCTCTTCTGTTCTTACTAAGTTTCCTATGATGATCCCATCCAATTACTTGGCAATAATAACTGTAAGATGGTGAATCCTGTCCCTGTATTTATTCAACTGTCTTGTGAAATCTGTTTGTAAAGTCATGACTTAAATTGTCACTTGAGTGTCTCCCAAGTCTCTCAAACTTAGCATGTTCAAACCTCAGCTTGTCATATTTCCTCATAAATCTCTATTTTTCCTATCCTAATTTATATTACAACAACCGTACTGGGTATCAACTTTAAGCTGTTCCTCTCTATTTTCTCATTCTCTTCCAACCAATTACAAAGTTCTACTGATTTGATTTCTTCTTATCTTTTAAATATGTCCACTTTTTTTCATATCTACTGCCTTATACCCTCTATTACCACTTTTAACTATATTACCATTCCCTGGAATTAGCAACATTTTAGGTAAAATGATTTTTTCAGAGATATTAATTCTTAAAAGTTCTAAACTTAAGAAAATTAGATTATAAAATTAACTTAAAAGATATAGGTCGTATTTTATACTATCTATTTAATTCTGCTGGTATAAAAATAAATCCCAAATACTCTATTGTGAATAATCTTGAATAGGGAACAGAAAGTAAAATATATTTTGCCAATATGCCAGTCTCTTGACCAGGAAAATAAGCCATTTTTGTGCAATTATGTTATACTATTTACTCTGTTGAGACCAACCTGAGTGTATGTGAGAAGAGAATATTGAGGAAATATAGCCTTAATGGAATAAGGGAGGAACCTGGAATTTAAAAAAAAAAAGGACAAATGGTTGGTATTCATTCATCTGTGTAATGGCATTGCTTGCATTTCTTGAAATGGAGCAATTTCTTCTCTTTCCACTTTAACACCTTGATGAGATGATTAGAAACAGTAAGAAAACACACACTAAAATGTCATCTAAGTGCATTTTGCATCTTCTTCTGATCAGATAATAATGTTCTATGTTAATTACCTTGCCTTTATTTAATCTATGTAGAATCATGTCTTTTCCTAGACCATGTTACCTCTTAATTCAATGTACTATAAATTGTTGACTTAACAACAAATTGTTAATAAATTAACATTTATTTTGTAGCCTATGTCATTTAAGAGCTTATATTCTTCCCAATATCTATAAAGCTAGTTTGAGATATAATGTCCTGATTTTTTAAATAACCAAAACATTGCTTAAAAGCCCATATGCCAAGTTTGTGCTAAAATATGTATTTTCTTTCTTGAAGCTATAAGTTCTAGCTGAAATCAGCCTCTCAGTATGAATCCTTTTTCTTGCTTTCAAATAACTCTGGGCTAGGTTTCCACTATGATCATTTATATTTCTCTAAGATACTGTCAAATTTAAAACAAGGCTCACAAGAACATAATAATGTTCTTGCTATCCCCACAATTAATTCTCTTTTTAAAGAAAGGAAGGAAAGAAATCTCACAATTCTTTCTGAGAATATACCTTTTTAAAAAATTATTTGAGTATAGTTGACACACAATGTTATGTTAGTTTCAGGTGTGCAACATGGTGATTCAACTTCTCTGTAAGTTATGCTATGATGACCAAAGTGTAGCTACCATCTGTCACCGTACAACACTATTACAATATCATTGACTATAGTCCCTACACTCTGCCCTCTTTCTCCTGTGACTAATCCATTCCATAATTGTAAGCCTGTATTTACCAATTCCTTTCAACCATATTGCCTATCCACACACACACCTTCCCCCAGCAACCATAAGTTCATTTTCTGTATTTTTAGATCTGATTCTGCTTTTTGTTTGTTTTTTCACTTTTTTTTTAGATTCCACATATGAATGAAATAATATGGTACTTGTCTTCCTAAGTCTGTCTTATGTCACTTAGCATAATACCATCTAGGTCCATCTATATTGTTGCAATTGGCAAGATTTCATTCTTTTCTATGACTGTGTAGTATTCCATTGTGTGAGTATCTATACAGAGTTGTTTTTTTTTTAATAAATGTAAATGTGTGTGTGTGTGTAACATCTTGTTTATCCATTCATCTAGTGATGGACACTCAGTTTGCTTACATATCTTGGCTATTGTAAATCATGCTACATTCAACATTGATATGCATATATCTTTTCAGCCTATTATTTCCATTTTCTTTGGGTAAATACCCAGTAGTAGAATTATTGCATTCTATGATATTTCTAGTTTTAATTTTTGGGGGAAACTCCATATTGTTTTCTACAGTGGTTGTGCAAATTTACATTTCTACCAATAGTGCACAAGGGTTCTTTTTTTACTACATGTTTGCTGACAGTTATTTCTTGTTTTTTTTTTTTTTTATTTTTTCTTTATTTTAGCCTTTCTGATGGGTGTAAAGTGATATCTCATTGTGGTTTTGATTTGCATTTCTCTGGTGATTAGTGATGTTGAACATGTTTTCATCAGTTTGCTCACCATCTGTATGTATTCTTTGGGAAAATATCTATTCAGGTCTTCTGCCCATTTTTTAATAGGATTGTTTGTTTTTTGGTGTTTAATTGTATAAGTTCTTTTTGTATTTTGGATATTAACATCTTACTCTGTATATTATCTACAAATATCTTTTCTCAGAATAAATTTTAATTCCCACTTTTTAGACAATGACAAGATCATAAGAGATCATAGCACAGTTAATTGTGGTTTAGCAAGTGATGGGGATATTACTCTTTCAATATCATACCCAGGAAAGAAGCCTCAAATTAAAAATCACTCAGGACACTGAAGCTATATAGCTCCTTATTTTGAAAATAAAAAGAACCAAAACTTAGAAACCTTGTCCATCATGTCAATGGAAACATATTGGCTGCCTAGATTTATACTGTGCCCAGGCACCAGATTGCTTCATATGGCATCTGGATGATAAATTTAAGCCTGATTTACTTGACAACAATTCCCTCTTCCTTTGATAGGTTTCATCTTAGAAGGTATGACTGAAGAAAAATCGTCATGTCTTTGATTGCCAAAAATTTCAGGTGGACCATCCAAAATCACTGGACAATCCATTAGTCTTAAATTATAAACAGAAAAGATTTAGAGTTTTGATGATTCTCTTCTTTGGAGAATCCTAGAACTAGGTGAAAAGGAACCTTTCTTTCCACAACCATCCTTGAACCCTAAAAATCAAGACATTTGAGTACTGTATCATTTTACCAAAACAAAGACTAATGTGTTGGTGGGGGAAGTATAACAAAGGATGACAACTGAAAATAATTTTATGAATGTCAAAAAGTTCCTCTATTGGGGCGCCTGGGTGGCTGAGTGGGTTAAAGTCTCTGCCTTCTGCTCAGGTCATGATCCCAGGGTCCGGGATCAAGCCCTACATCGGGCTCTCTCCTTGGCAGGGAGCATGCTTCCTCCTCTCTCTCTGCCTGCCTCTCTGCCTACTTGTGATGTCTGCCTGTCAAATAAATAAATAAAATCTTTAAAAAAAAAGTTCCTGGGTGCCTGGGTGGCTCAGCGGGTTAAAGCCTCTGCTTTTGGCTCAGGTCATGATCCCAGAGTCCTGGGATCGAGCCCCACATCGGGCTCTCTGCTCCTCAGAAATCCTGCTTCCTCCTCTCTCTGCCTGGCTCTCTGCCTACTTGTGATCTTTGTCTGTCGAATAAATAAATAAAATCTTTAAAAAAAAAGTTCCTCTGTTAACTAGACCTTGTAGTGGCCATTTTGCAATATTTCAAATATCAAAACTTTATACTGTACACATGAAACTAATATAATGTTGTATCTCAATCATATCTCAATATAAATAAATAAATAAATAAAAAATAAATTCCCCTGTTGAATGAATGGCAAACGTTTATCATATATAGATGACTCATTGTTTCTTTTAATTGATGCTTATTAAAGGAGTATCCGAGCCACGGCATATTTCTATTTCTACTTATAGACATAATCTATGAACTTTTGTACTTAAGAAGCATAGAAATGCATGCATGTATGCATGCATACATGCATACAAATCTTTAGTTATAAGGTTCTCTTATTTATAGGTTCATAGAATTTATAACTCCTAGAATATAAGAAAAGTTCACAAATTACATTTTTTCCTAAAAAAAGGAAATTACACATGTCAGATTAAAATTCTGTGCAAGATGATAATTTGTAAAGAATTTATAGGACCCAAAGAAGTCTATATATATATGTACATATATTTACATATATAGATAGATAGATGTAAAATTGAATACATGTGTTCAGAGAAATCAGATGAGTGTATGAAAATGATAGTATCAGGACAAAGTACTTATTTATATTTCATAGGCCACTATCATTGAAATTTCAGTCTTGCTTAAATTATAATGATAGAAAGATGACTAACTAAAGCCAGACTAAATTATAAATAATTTGGTCAATATTAGAGAATATATTGCTTGGCTTTATGAAGAATCAATCCTGATTTATATTATATTGACATTAGTACTGTGGTTAACAATAAAAATATATTATGTATGTGGGAAATATACAAAATTGTTTGGACATTTTTTGAAGAAAGAAAAATATTTTTCTAAAGAAAAGAATGTGGAAAATGATTTTCTTGGGGACAAAGAATTAATAAATCTAGTAGAGAACAAAACAAAAGGTTAAATATAGAGTAAAGAAGAAAAATTCAAAGCCAACAACATTATGATCACACTAATTACAAATTCAATGTGAATAAAAATAAACACCACTGTTTAGAACCAAAATTATATTAAGAAATAGTAAAATGATTATAATTATTCATAGACCAAAAAATAATGTTTTTCTATATTTTGTAAAGGACTTATAACTGTTTCATAATC
This sequence comes from Mellivora capensis, assembly GCA_004024625.1. NCBI lineage: Eukaryota > Metazoa > Chordata > Mammalia > Carnivora > Mustelidae > Mellivora > Mellivora capensis. Next base: position 9,854 of record PISX010021680.1, read on the forward strand.
CATTTGACTATAGTAGAACTATATTTTCCCTCAAAATCAGAATAATGTTGACAATTTAGAGGGTTCGAAGGAGATAAAAAGAATTCCAGAAGCACTATTTCATAGCATGAAAATGAGAATATAACTATTTGCTTTCAAATATTTGAATTTTTTTATAGGGGGCTCTAGTTGTCTAGAATTTTTTCTGCATCGATGGAAAACTAAAGAAGATGGAGTAGATGACATTAAGCTAATAAAGATGTAAGGTAGACCTATGAATTAACTTGTCTATTTGACACAATCATGTTGATGATGGTGAAGTTCATCTTTGTCTGAATTATCTCTCAAAATTTATCTCGTCTTATGGTTTTTCTTCATTAGAAGACACTGGCCAAGCTATATCATTCATTGCCTAGAAGGCAGCCCATAGTGTTAACAAATTATTTTATACACGATAATAGAAATATTTTATATTTATATTTATACACTAAAAATACAAATTATTTTATACACTATAATTATAAAGGTAATTCTAATAAGTTAAACTATTGTTAAATTATCAATATAATCAAATGTTAAACATTTCCATTACATTTTCCCCAATTATCATCAGAGAGAGAGAGAGAGAGAGAAAAGGTGAGAGCAAAATAAATCAAATTTAAATCCTTTAAACACAATATGGAACATGTAAAATCAATGAGAAGAAAATTCTGTATATTTTGCTAAAAATATTGTGCACTGAAAGAATTTTCAAGGTTTCTAATTTTCTGACTATATAACTTTTAAGAAAGTATTTGCTATTTCTTAACCTTTCCAACATGGGAAGTTAAAAAGACACCTAATATGTTTTGTTTTATTATCAAAATCAAGGGATATCCCAAAACAAGACCAAGTTAAAAATTAACTATGGAAAATAAGATAAATGTAGGAAGATGAGAAAATAAACTCCTCCAAAGAAGCTAATGGGTAATTATAAAGTTTATCCCACAAAAAATAAACCACATATGTCAGAAAAGGATTCATGATAACAGGAACTCCAAAAGATGGACATAGAAGGAAATTTCTCTAACATCTGCTAAATATTATCTAGATATTTCATAAATACAGTTATTTTATCACCAATAACATTATTAGTGAGGTTTTGTTTGTATTATTTCTTGAATTATTTGTGAAACTATTATCCAGTTTTCCTAATTCTTCATTGATTTAAGAGAGCTGTATTTATATTAAAGCCATTACTTTTCACGGGTGGCATATAAGTTTATATAATGGATCATCAGGAGTAGTTTACACATGAATTTCTTTTTACAAATATTTTTCTTCATGGACTCTAGATTCAATATTATGTTTTAAAATTGTGAATGAATATCTAGTTATATTTGCATTTAGTACATTAACTACCAAAAGTTCACAAACAGTTTAACCCACTAATTTGTGGAAACAAATTTAAATAAAGTATTAGCTTACAATTTTTTAAACTTCCTTGGTAGTTGTTGCCCTCAGAAAGTACCAATTTTCGGCTCCATTACAACTATCTTAGATGTATAGCCTCCTGCCTGCAAATGGTCAGGTAAATCAGCCTTAGTCTATGGTTGTGTTAGCAGATACACTTGTTTTATATTAAAATACTCATCCAGTTTAGTTTCTGTCTTTAATAAAAGTAACCTTTAAACTCCATGTTATCCTTTCTTTTATTTTTCAAATTGTAAATATGGAGGTTTTAATTGATGAGCACTCTCAAGGAGACTCCAATAGAAAAGTTTATCTTCCCAGGAGGTGGGTTATAGATTTTCAGATATGATAATAAAAGGTCAGTTAATGGAGTCCAGGGTTTTAGCCTGGAATGATGAAGAATTTAAATAAATGATTATTGAAACCCTACACTTGAAGTCAATATTAGAAATATCAAACTAAATGGAATATATCAACATTTTAGAAATTTAGTTTAAAAACTAATGGCAAAAATAATTAGTCTTCCAAAAAATAGAACTTTGTTAGTCTTGTGATAATAAATATGGCAGTATTATACAGAATTGAACTAATTATATTTCTTTGCAAAATTATAAAGTGTAATTCTCCAGATTTTCCCCAAATTACATCAACTACTATACTGGAATATTTGCAAATCAATGAAATCATACATAGCTGCCCTACATTTCTCATGCTGTTACAATTTCTTTGAAATTTCTTCTTTCTACCCTATGAAGAGTGGCACACTCATATACACAAAGCTGAAGTTATCTAAGAAATATATTTCCAATATCCAGACGGCCTAAATTTTCTTTCCTTCAAATTCTTTCTGTATGTCTTATTTATGCCACAAATCTTAACATTTGGTTTAAAATAGTATTGCATTTTCACAAACTTATTTAATGGAGACATTTTTGTCTTTCACAAACTGGTAAAAAATGTTCTTAAGCTATCTAATATGGCATATTTGTAAATATATATTCATAGCAAATATTCATTGTACATATTGAAAAATTTAGTGATCAGAAGATGAATAAATATATATAGAGAGACATGGTAGTGGTTACATATTTTTGAGAAATGTTTTAGAGAATATTTACTTGGAATAGTTTGTCCCTAATATTATTGTCTCATCTTTATTTAGACATATATAATTTGGAAGTATAGAGAGATTACTTAATAAAAACAAAATCTTGGGGAGTTCTTGTGGGGCTCAGTCAGTTAAGTATCTGTCTTTGGCTCAGGTCATGAACCCAGATTGAGCCCCACACTGAGCTCCCCTCTCAGTGGGGATGATTCTTCTCCCTCTGCCCCTTCCCTTGCTCATGCTCTCTCCTTCACTCTCTGTCAGATAAATAAATAAAATCTTTTTTAAAGCTTTTTTACTATTAATATTCTGTTTCTATACTAAAATAGCACACTAATTAAATTTTGGAGCTTAACAAAAAGTGTTAGTGTATGAATGTTTTTACTTTATTTCTCCTTTAAGAGGGCCTATGTTTAAGTCCCCAACTGCCAATATTCATAATTTAATTTTTTAACTAAAACCAGTATTCAATATTTGACATAAGAAACCTGTAGCTTTGGGGCACCCGGGTGGCTCAGTGGATTAAGCCTCCGCCTTTGGCTCATGTCATGATCCCAGGGTCCTGGGATAGAGCCCCACATCAGGCTCTCTGCTCAGTGGAGAGCCTGCTTCCCCCTTTCTCTCTCCGCCTGCTGCTCTGCCTACTTGTGATCTCCTTCTTTCTGTCAAATAAATAAATAAAATCTTAAAAAAAATAAGAAAAAAGAAAACTATAGCTTTGCCAGGTATCTCTATGACCATATTTTACACTTAACTTTGTATCATATTAAAGAAAGAAAACTTGGTCTTCTGCATTCTGTTTAAATTTCTAGGTATAGAACCACTGAAATAAAAAAATTGTGTAATTTTTTTGATAATTTTTATTGTAAATTTATTATCACAAGACTAACAAAGTTCTATTTTTTTGGAAGACTATTTTTGCCATTAGCTTTTAAACCAAATTTCTAAAATGTTGATATATTCCATTTAGTCTGATATCTCTAAAATTGACTTCAAGTGTAGAGTTTCAATACTCATTTATTTAAATTCTTCATCATTCCAGGCTAAATTTCTAGGTATAGAACCACTGAAATAAAGGATTTGTGTAATTTTTTTGACAATTTTGTCAAATTGTCTTTCCCAGAGAGTACATTTCCAGCAATATATAAACATCCATGATTACTCACATTTTTGCTAACACAATATGCTATATTTTTATATTAATCATGGATCTGATAAGTGAAAAAGGAGTGATCTCCTGAAAATTCATATGTGCTCTCATGCTAAACTTATAGTTATCATCACTTACTTTTATTTATCTTTATCCAATCAAAATAAATTATCCTCGGTTCTTATGTGTCATGTTCTCTCAAGCCCTCATAAATAACTTTAATAAAGCCCCCAAATATAAGTAAGAATAGTCTTGTAGCTGTGATAAATAAATCTTAGATTTTTTGTTTGATTTCAGTTAATATAAGAAATATGCAGAAACAAAGGTGACATTAATTGTCCTGTAAAGGTGATCTGTATTTATTTTTCTGTAGTTGTATTTAAGGTATTTTCTGTTTCTGGTTTTCATTACTTTTATTATTATTATTATTATTATTATTATATTTAGTTCTGGAAATTTTCTTTGTTTTTATATTTTAATTCTTAGCTAAAATAATTATAAGCATACATATTTTAAATCATTGCAGAATATCTGTATCATTTGAGATCTTTGTGGGTCTATTTCTGCCTTTTAACCTTGTCAGTCAATAAACAAGTCATATCTTCATTTGCCTCCTTTTATAAAAAATTAAATTCCAGACATATATTAACTTAACAGAGATAATTTGAGTCTTTGAACATTGCTGTTTTCCTTTAGACATATTTATTTTTAATTTTTAGATGGATACTGGAATAGGGGGATGTGCAAGCCAGATCACCAAATTTTAAGGAGAGATTAATATCTCTTCACCCTGAAAAAAAAATCGCTTTAAAAAATGTTGATGAAATACAGACATTTTCAGTAACATGAAGGTTGAATGATTCTGTCACCAGCAAATCAGTGCTATTAAAAGATTAAATGAAGTCCATTAGGTGAAAGGAAGCAACTGTAAATTTTATCAAATATTAAGGGAAAATATATGAATTCTATTTTTAAAAAGTTTCTGAAAAGGAGGTCATTATATGAGTTCAACTTTACCTTAATACCAACACACAAACACACACACACACACACACACACACACATACACACACACATAAGCAAAACTCTAGATTAATAAATCTTATAAAGAGAGGGGCAAAAAGAATACATACAACTTTATTAAGTCCAATTCAACAATATATGAAAGTGACACTTCATTATGACCAAGTATCAGGGAAATAAAGAGAAATCAATGTAATTTACCATATTAATAAATCTAAAGATAAATTAAGAGATAAAATTCTTATGTATTACATCAATACACAGAAAACTTCTTTAACAAATGTAATCATCCAGTAATAATAATAAGATTTTAATAAAGAAGACATATTGTCAACCATATGCAACTTCGCTAAAATATCTATGCTCGTAAACTACTAGTAAGGATGTAAATTGGTATTAAGGAGGGCAGGGATTGCATGGAGCACTGGGCGTTATATGCAAACAATGAATCATGGAACACTACATCAAAAACTAATGATGTACTGTATGGTGAATAATATAATACAATAAAAAATTAATTTTTAAAATAAGGTAAATTAGTAAGACATATTGGAAAATAAGTTGGCAATTTCTTAATAATTTAAGTACGTATCTATTATGTTATAAAATTTTTACTCAAATATTTATTTACTCAAGATAAATGAAGGTATATATTTTTAAAAATTGTACATTAATGTTCATAGAAGCTTTATTTGTCATGGGCAAGTCTGGAATTAACCAAATAGCCATCAAAGGATGAGTGAATAAATAAAATTGGAATATCCATGTAACAGACTACTATTCAACAGTACAAAGAATGCATAATTGGTACATGCTATACAGCATGGATCAATTTTAAGATAGTTATGGTTCATAAAAGAGGATGCGCAAAAAACAGTACCTGCTAAAAGTTTCTAATTGTATAAAATTTAGGAAATTCCAGGGGTATGGTTGGGAGAAATTACAAAATGGTATTACAAAATACTTGGGAATGGTTTATATTTGTTGTTTTTTAATTGTGGTTATAATTTTAAGGCTATATACCTATGTCAGGAGTCATAAAAGTACACTTATAAAATATATGCTTTCTTCTTATATTTTAATTATATTCCAATAAATGTGGTGAACAATAAAAAATAAACATCTGTACTGTTGGTATGTAACACTGAGCTTCTAAATACTGATCTTAGAAATAATGTCTGGTATATGAAAATTTGATAGATGTTTTATAATAAAATGTTATTTTACCAGGTCTATGTCACAAACATTTATTTAAGTGTGTTATAGTTTTTATTTCCAATGAGGACCAGTGAACCTTCACAAAATAAAGATCCATATTTATAAAATGCAAGTATATTTCAGGGAGTTATATAAAACATATGGCTCATTTATTCTTTAATAATAAGATCGACAAATACCATCTCTCTTTGCCAACTAGAAAAAAAGGGGGGGATTACTTCAATTGAACACTATAGCTAATTATGTGGAAAGAACATGGTTTAGAAAGCTATTAAAGTAAAAAGAAAAATAATTTAAAAGGGAAAGAGTTATGATTATAATAGTAAAAATGAATGGAAAGCAAGAGCTAGACTCACAAATGCATACACAAACAAAAAATATACAGCCCCATAAAGAAAAGAAATACACAGAATTGGACAAACAGTGCCTCAGCAATGTATGCAAATAAGAAAGCAATAGAAAGATGTTTGAGCCCTCCTTTGGTGCCCATTAGGATTCTAGAGCTAAACATTTTAAAGTCAGGTTTTGTTATCACAACTGCAGGCATGTGGATTATAATTATAATTATTTTCCCTATGAGCCATGAATATTTTCCTCTCCATATGTCTACATTGTTTGGCAAAGAGCAAGTTTGCATTTAACTTAAATTTTAGGAGATCTAACACCCAATCACTAGACAGAGAAAAAGATTGTGTTAAGCTATTAAAAATTTCAGATTTTTCTCTATATAACACTGCTTTTGATCCTATCTTTTGTATGTACATGTATATCTACAGGTACATATGATTATGTATAGTATATATGTTTGCATTTGCACATGCAAGTAAATATACATATATATATTTGTATGTATATATGTCTGTATTTGTTTTTGATTTTACATGAAAACATTTTAAAAAGTCAGTGCCAACGCAAGAATATACTTAAAGCTTATTTTATTCAACTGAGATATTAGAGTATTTTTGTGTGTTTGTACTTGAGTGTTGTTTCTTTTTTCAAACATGGTTTATATATGTTTTACTGACATGTAATGGAATTGTGACTGTATCTCAGATCTACTGAACATAACTCTTCTATATTTGAGACTTTTATGGATTCATTTCCTCTCTCTTTCTCACCTTCTCTGTATCAAAATTAATATACAGTGTTTTTCTAGCTTATGTTCATGCTGCTTTAAGTCAGAAATCATTTTTCACTTCATATATTTACCAATATCTATATTAAACAAAGCATATTTTAAATAGTAAATGAAAAAAATTTGCATAGATCATTTGGTTGGAGACTCTCTTTAAAATATTGTATTTATAGGTTTTCTATGAAAACAAGACCTTGTAAAACTGTTTCATGTTTTGAAAGCCCTCTTCCAATCTATTGATATGAAAAATGATGCAGTTTAAACCCAAATAAAGTGTCATTTCCTCTATGAATTATTTTTGCCATCAAGCTGAGATAAAAATACTATTTCTTTGTGTTTTTATCCCTATATCAATTATTCTCATATTACAGAAGCATGTGTTTCTGACCCATAATATCAAAAGCTCCTTCAGAACATGGTCTGTCAACATGGTGCTTTAATCACTTGAGGCAAAGAGAAATTTTTGATGAAAGAATCCATAAACAAAGGAACACATGGGTAAATGAAGTTCTCTCAAGTCACTTACACTATGTTTTATTTCCAAAGGACGTAGGAATGTTGTTTACATGTTGTGTTTTACCTGAAACTGTTATGATGAACAGCTGCATATCAAATATAAACCATTTGGTTTTACAAAATTAATAACAAAGGGACCACTAATTGTTAACCAATTTTTTTTCTTCAAGCAAGATTTTGATAGGAGATATTCTAAATTGCTTTAAATACCTCTATACTCATATTTATTGAAATATTTTAGTCTATAAAGTTAAGATTCAGAAATTCCTTTTATGAATATAACTTTTATATTGTTATATGATATGTTACATATTATATATTTATATTATATTTTATATTTTATATAACAAAATATCATATGGTATGAAAGAAAAATAATATATGATATGCTGTATTATTTTATGCAATTTATCATATGTTATATATCATAAAAATTATATCATATATTATATTACATGAAAGTGGTGAGAGTGGCACTCTTGTCTGTTTCCTGGTCTACAAGGAGAAGCTGTCAAACTTTAACCATCATGAAGATGTTAGCTGTAACCTTTCTATATGTGGCCTTAATCATATTGAAGTACATTCCTTTTATACCCAATTTGTTGATATCATTTATCATGAAAGGATTTGAATTTTGTCAAATGTTTTTCTGCAAATATTGAGATGATCATGATTCTTATCTTTCATTCTATGAATATGGTGTATCGCATTCATTGATTTGTGTATTTTGAATCATCCTTAGATCCGGGGCAAATCCCACCCGATCGTGGTCTATGATTCTTTTAATGTACTGTTGTATTTGTTTTGCTAATATTTTGCCGAGAAATTTTGCATCTATATTTATCAAGGATATTGGCCTATAATTTTCTTTTCTTGTAGTATCCTTATGTACTGGAGTATCAGGGTAATGCTGGCCTCATAAAGTAAGTTTGGCAGTGCTACTCCCTCTTCAAATTTTTGGAAGAGTTTGAGAGAGATTGGCAATATTCTTCAAATGTCTGATAAAATTCAGCATGGAAGCCATCTGCTCCTGAGATTTTCTTTGTGGGAAGAGTTTTAATTACTGATTCAATCTGCCTCCTTTTTATTGGACTGTTCACATTTTCTGATTCTTCATGATTCCTTCATGTCTTAAAGCTAGTTAGTCAGCTAATAATTCTCCTATTTTCTTCTGGTCTGGGCTGAGACTGTAGATATAAGTCTATTCATTCATATATCTGCAAAAAGTTGAAATTTTTACTGATGAGTGGCTTGTTCCAGATGGTCACTTTCACATGTTGGGACAATGGAAAGCTTTCTACTGAAGTGATGGAGGTGAGGGTGATGTATCACAGACCATTTGGGGCTGGTTCACATAGCAGTAAAATTATAAGGCTTGAAAGCAAAATCCACAAAGCTTCTTGTATGCTCTGGACTGGCACACTGTCATTTATGCTATATTCTATGGGTCAAACCAAATAACAAAGCGAGCTTTAATTCAAAGGGTGAGAAAATAGATACTACTTCTTGATGAAAAGAGCTGCAAATTCTGTCATTCATTTTGACATCTATTACATTGTACCTCCATATTTTTCTAATTCTTGATTCTCTTTGTCAACTTCAATATTTGCTTTTGGCTTCTTTATTGTCACAAAACAGTAGATACTCCTCTAACCTGTTTGAACTCTAAATCATCTGTAAGCCCAGCTCTGAAGGTTGTTATAGTTCTCCAGTTTGTTGTTAATAAGACTCTCCTGCGACCAGAACCATAGTCCAAAAGAGCCCTGTTAGTTAGATTAGACTACTTATTACATGAAAGCGTGATATTTGACCTTAAGTGTGATTTTTTTCTGGCTTTTTTTTTGCTTGCAATATCACGAAAGAAGTGCACAAAGTTTAGATTCTTTTGGAATAATATGGAAACAAACTAGTTTCAAGAAGGTATTTATTTTTTATCTCCACTTATGTAAAAGCAGAAATAAAATAGACAGCCTTCCATGCATCTAGGAAAACCAGGCACTTAAAAAATAAAAACAAAAACTGAAGGTTGTGCTCTTATTTAACGCACCAAAGTACCTCTCCACCAAGTATGAAATTGACACCTGCTTTCTGTCAAATAAATATCATGTTACTTGTTGTTATTATTGGGTTTTGTTGTTTTTGTTGTTGTTCTGATTTGTTAGTATCATTAATATGTTTGTGTATTCAGAAGTTAAGGTATAACTCTTTATCTAAGTCAACTAACTCTTAGGTCATTTCCCAAAGAGCTTTCTTCCCAGTTATTATATTTTCTTAATAAATGCAAATTAAGTAATTATCTAGTTAAATTTTGACTAGACATTATTCATTTGAGAAATTGCTGTTTTATAGTGCAAATGAAGCATTTTTCCACCTTTGGCATTTTCCAATAAACTCATTCTGATCTAAATTGATTGCTGTGGGATTATCTTGGAGTCATTAAAATATTGCTGTATTGACATTCACTAATGTCTTTAATTAGCAATTTCAAATTCCAGTGTTTGGCATTAAATATGAACTGACATAATTTATTATATCCCTATAGATGTTTATTCAGTTTTGTTTGTTTATCCATTGAGTATATTAAACACTTATTTGACATGCTTTGTACTGTAGTTAGGGAATCAATGTTTATAGTATATTCAGATTAACCTGTTTACCTTTATAATTAAGATATAGTTGAGATTCTGAAACATTCTGAACCTAGAATAAGGTAAAAAAATAAATTTTTATTGTGTTTTATAACTTTCAAATTTTCGACAAAATATTGAATTTGTCATAAATTTAAAAGATCCACTCTTACACAAAAGCTAAGACTCACTCTTCAGAAATTGGCTTTCTTTAAAAACCAGAGAGCTTTGTTCTGAGAGTTGAATTTGGAATCTATGAACACATTATAACATTATTCTCAATGGACTTGGCCACTTTTCTTTTGGGTAAATGTCATATTCATAGTGTTGGTTCTCAATTCTTTAAAAAAAAAGAAAAACCTGAAGAAGAAGTAAAAGTAAGTAATTCATCAGTTATGAATCGACAATAAGATATCATTAGGATAATGGAATGAGTGTCTTCTCTCCTTCCACATCCTCCTTCTTTTCAGGCAATAGTGTAAATTAGAGGCCAAATACTTTGGATTATTGTTGAATGTGTATCTCCACAAGAATGTCCCACCTAGCTCTTAACTTGGTTATATTACCTCTGCCAACAAGCTTCCTTGATAGAAAACAAGCAAAACAACATTAATCATGTATTTTTATTTAAAAATAGACAAAATAAGTCCCTTACAGTAATATGGATATATATAGTTGGTGTTCATTTCATACAGTTTCCTTCTTTATATTCTTCTTATATATATTCATATATAAGACATATATGCTTCCAGGCAAGAATGGCAAAATGTCCCTACAATATGAGAACTTCATTAAAAAAGGGAAAATATATCAATTCTTTCAAAAATAGGCATTAAATAAAGCCCTGAGTATTTTAGTATATGATTATAGGAAACTATCACAGGTTATTATTTTATGTATATTTCAGCTATGCATTTAGTTTGATTATTTTAAAATATATTTCTTAATGAATGAGTATAATCTGGAAAACTTTGAGCTCCGAAATAAAACTAGAATAAAAGGCCACTCTGGTGACATCGTTCACAGTCCTCCAGGATTTCAGATACTTTTTTAACTAGGGTTCTTTCCTGTTTTGTTTCTTCTGCTTGGAACATTTTTCTTCAAGATATTTCACTGCTGCCTCCTCAGAATTTAAGGCTTTACTTTCCCTATCACACCAGCTAAAGGAAAATACCTCATCAGTCATTCTTCATCACAACACCGTATATGCTTATTCTTAGCACTTAAAAGAACTAACTATATTGTTTTTTATGCATGGATGATTAGTATCAGTCTTTTTTTTGAATATGTAAATTCCATACGGCCAAAACACTTATAGTCCTTTGTCATCCCTATATCATCTGTGTCCAGAATAAAGTTTGATAAATAATATTCACTTAATATGTATTAGTACATATTAACTGAAGAACAGGTAAAAGTTTTCTAGTCTCACATCTTTCTACTTCTATATTCCCTCTGGATATTAATATCAATGTAATATTGACAGGTCTGTATGGATCTGTGTGCAATTTATCTTGGAACCTGAACAGGCTATGAGCGATAACTTAACTGTGTCCAAGAATGAAAATATCCTTTATCACTCTGGGCCCATTGAGGGTACCTAAATAGTGTGTAAGGCGTTCAATTCTACATGCAGAATAATGTGAAGCAGCACCAGACACCTACCACTTTTGTCAGAATAATGTGAAGCAGCACCAGACACCTACCAATTTGTCAATTTGTCAATTGTTAAAAAGGAAAGAATATATCCTATTTTGAGGTAAATTTTAATGTATAAAATGGAAAGAATATTTTGAAAGTTTAAAAATTGAGGATCATACTTGTTAGAAAGTCAACTTCAATATGTATGATAAAGCATCTATAGTTAAATTTCATTTTTATGCCTGTAGCTTTGGATATTAAATGGATTGATACTTTTGAAAAGGAACTCCTACAGCTATTTTAGTTCTCTGTCCCATTACACTTCATCTTCTTGCTGCTTAGTTTTGAGCTCAAAATTTGATACAGGCTCTTCTTGTATGAATATTAGAGGATCTAATAATTATAGTTTAATAAAATGAAACTCAAGGGTAAGATTCATCAACTAGAGAAATGTAGGGTTTTTTCATGCAATTTAATAACATCAAATGGCCTGTATAATCATTTCCATATAAAGCATCAAAAATGGCTTAACTGGGCTCGTGCAGGTAGTTAACAATATGCTCAGACAGATTATATGGAAGTGTGTCAATTTTATTTAAATTGCATTTTATTATACTTTTCATAATTATTTCTATAATCATAAATTCTATTTATAAATATTCTCCATACAGTAAAAAATTAGATGGAATTGTTGACATTTAGTATTTAACATTAGACATAAAAACATTGAAATAGACAGTTGAAAGGGATACAGATATGGCCTATACACACCAGATTTAGGACTGGCAATTCCCAACCTTGTGAAGCATAATGTTAATGTTACCATTAGAGAACTTCAAAATAGAAATGTTAAAAATGTTACATAAAATTTCACTAGAGTAATCATTACATGTACACATATGAAGTATTATTTAGGTAAGTCTGAACACATACAAATTTTTAGCTGTGAAGATTCAAATGTGGCCACTCCAGTTATAGCCTTTGGTAGGGAAATTGATTTTCCATTAACCTTTTTAATGCAGGGGATTTTCTGTCAGAATGTTAAAAGGAAACTTATACTAACAATGTTATAAAAATAGGTACTTCCAATTGAATTTGAAATTAAATGATGTGATACAAGTAGAAAAAGGAAAATCCCAAGAATTATAATGAGTTAGCTGGGTCTCTAGTACTGGTCTGCACAGATATGAATAGTTCAACTTTAGGAAAGTGAACGTAGTTCACTGAGCCTCATTTTCTCACCCTTAAACTGGCAAAAGCACTATTTCCACCTCGACAGTAGGATAAGGTAATTAACATTCATGATTACAGATAAATACTCTAAAGTGTTATTCAATATTTGGTTTGCAACAGTATACTAGAGGTCTTTTCTAGTGAAAGAAGGGATAAAAAATAAAGATACACAGATGGGAAGGAAAATTAAAATGCTCAATTTTTCAGATAACATACTTGTATAAATATAGAATTCACCAAACTATTTGAAGTAATGATTAAATAAGTGAATCAATTAAGGTTGAGAGATACAAACTAATATACAAAAACAAAACAAAACATCCTGTATTTCTAAACACTAGCAACAATGCAGGAGTGAATTTACAGGTAATTTAGGAGAAGAAAACAAAACACCAGCAACATAGCTAGTGAAAGATGTTAATAACATCAATAAAACATTAAGTTTATTCTTGAAAAAATCAATCAATTGAGACATTTGATGTTAATTGTCTATAGAACTCAGTATTATAAAGATGTCAATTCAATCAATTAAATTACAGATTCAGTGGAATATCTCTCAAAATACAAACAGAATTTTTGTGGAGAATGACAAGCTGCTTCTAAAATTTATTTTGGAATACAAAATATTGAAAATAGCTGTGACAATATTAAACAAGGCTTGAAATCTTACACATTAAGAAATCAAAACTTACTAGAATTTATAATTAATATGCCAGAGTGATACTGGTCTACTGGAATATGTAAGACATTAATGGAAGAGATTAAATATTCCAAAAACATTCCCATCCTATGAAATTTCCGATTATCATAATATCAAATAATCTAGAACAATAAAAATGAGTGAGATTCACTTATGGCACAATATTTGGAAATTTCTCCAAAATAATTTATTAAAGATTCTGAACAATATGAAAATTCACAAAATACATATTGAACTAATAAAGAATTGGATTGCCAGATGAAACTTCTGTGAATTAAGGACCTTACCCATTTTGCTTAAATTTTTAAGATGTTAAGATATCAAGAGATAATTGTAAATCAGGCTTAGGTCTCCCATTGTCCTCCCTTTCATCATTGGACATAGACTGTCTGGATTAGAGTGGAAGAGATCTCTAATGAGGTACATGAGTTGTCTCTTACATAGAGAAGCATCTAGGTTACAAGATATCTCTGCTTAATACCCACAGAAAATTATGTAGCTTACTTTACATTCGGTGAGAATATGTTCCTCATAAAGTTGTAGATTGAAGGTTTGCTTACCATCAGCAATTACAAAGTAGGTGCTAAAAGCATTTCCTAGCTATGGACTTTATGTCTAGCAATTACCATCATCCCCTCCACTGGTAGGTCGATGATGGACATGCTTACAGGGATGTTGATCAGGCTCCCTGCCTTCTTTCTTTTACCAGGAGCAAATTCCAGTAATTGAGTGAAGAATGGATCACAAGCCAACAGCTTTTGTTTCTTCATGCACACATACATATGCTTTTATGTGCATAGAATTGCTCTGGAAGGGCCCATAAAAAGTAATAATTGTAGTAACTTCTGGTAGAAAGAAATTTTGGCCATTAACATATAAAGAGAAGTTCTGTTACAGTATAACTTTTCTTACCTTATGACTTTTCTACAGTGTATATTCATTAATATTTAGAAAATAATCTAATCACTGGATTTTGAAAAGTGTTCTTAAAAATCAAATCAATACAAAATGAAAAACTATTTGAGTGGCCAAGTTTATAATATCTGCATTTAGATTGTGTATTGTTGTGACAAACATAATGGTGTGTTGCTCACATCTCCCTTTCAGAAATAATTTATTCATCTGCATGGAATGAAAATAGTGGATTATCTCCAGGTGGGATATTTTCAAGATCAACCTTGTTTTTCCAGGACAGCCCTGCAATTGTGACAGTTTAGTTCCAGTACCTACCTGGCCATTTTTGCTCAATGTAAAACTCTGTAAGAGTCATTTTTACTTTAGAATTATTCATTGGTTTTATGAAGATTTTGTCAAATCTGTACACAGTTGGTGAATTTCCTTAACCAATCCCACTCCCCTCCCACCTTTCTTTAAGGTTTCAGTCTGAAAGCTTTAGCTGCATAATTATTTCTCTTCTTTTTATCTCTTATAATAAAGTGCTGATGTTCTTTTATTTTTATTTACTTATTTTTCTTAGTTTCTTGGTTACTTATTTTTCTTAGTTTCAAACATAAGATTTAGTGATTCATCCGTTGCATATAACACTCAGTGCTCATTATATCAAGTGCTCTCTTTAATGCCCGTCACCTGGTTATCCGTTCCTCCCACCCACCACCCCTCCAGCGACCCTCACTTTGTTTCACAGAGTTCAGGATTTCTTATGGTTTACCTCCCTCTAAATTTTTATCTTATTTTATTTTTCCTTTGCTTTTGCCATGTTCATCTGTTTTGTTTCTCAAATTCCACATATTTATATTTTTTGAGAACTACTCATACTTTGGTTCCCTTATTGTTATCTCTTAATTAAGGATTTATCACTTTAACTAAAATAAGGGGAAAAGAGGATTTATGTCTTGTTTTCTTGCATTCAATTTTTCTTAGTTGTTGAAGGTTCTTTAAAAAATGTATATGAGCATTTTTCTTATAATTTAGTATCACACTTAAATAAATATATTTGTGTATAGTATGCTACATTTACTTGTTTATGAATTAACAGAGAGAAGTTGTACAGGTGTCTGGAGTACCAACCTTTTTTATTGGAATATAGTTGATACACAATGTTACATTGGTTTTAGGTGTACAACATAGTGATTCAGTAAGTTTATGCATTATGCTATGTTTACCACTAGTATAGCTATCATCTGTCATCTGACACTATTAACTGACTCTCATTTTCTGCTTCCTAGAGAGCCACCTAATACAGGTGAAATGAGGAATGTCCAAGAATATAGCTGGTAATTGAAGATTTAGGACTGGCTCTCACCACCTGGCTGATAATTAAGACTTGATACTGTAAGGTGTGAGGAGCATGAATAATCCCTGCTAGAAGTCCAATTTTTGAGACTTTCATCTGGGTTGATTTGGTTATGTATCAGTGGAGAGAAATAGCCAGTATATAACAATGATTTAGTCATTTGAAAGTTAAGGATGGAGAATAAGACATATAAGAACAATGGGCTTGGTTGGTTGTTATAAAATTTCACTGATGTGCTATAGAGAGATAATGAAAGAGTAGAGGCAGTTAACCACCAACTGGCAACTGAGAGTGAAATGCAAAGGGTCTCTGTGGTGGCTTGTGAAGGACCATTACCTTTTGAAATGGGAGAGAAAAAAAAATCTAAAAACCAGACACAAAATTCATTAGTTGGAGTACTTGAGCCTCAAAAATTATTGAATCTTCAGTCCATGCATGTCTGCAATGCCAAGTTCAGTGCCCTTGTTAGAAAACCTAGAACTTTTCATTTATGGTCCAGGGACATATGAATGGATACTCCTGAAGACCAGAAGTATCACGATCTTCTTCCTATTGTCCCTACCTTGTTAGGAGATCATACAGAGACCATGTAATGAATAGAGTATTGACTAGACTGTCCTTAGAGTAGATCTTCTGGGTTTCCAAATGTATAATTCATAATGATGCTTGGTAATTGTAGAAATTCTCACATTTGTTCTAGGTTGTGGGGCAAAAGCAATGATAATGGGAAAGATGAAGTGGAAGCCTCTGAAACTTCCCCATCTCAACCAACAATCAATATAGCAAATCAGAGATAATGCAACAATCTTGTTTGAATGGTGGAAAACTACAAGTTTTAGGACTCTGAGGAATTCAGGAATAGTCTATTATACCTCCATTTTATTCACTATTCTGATCACTGACTAAATATATCCTGAAAAAAAAAATGAGTCTAAGGCTATCACAAGATCTAGATAATACTTTTACTAGAGCAGATTTATATTGTCTCAAGGTATAAAGGCATTCACTGCCCAATTCTGTCTTCCTCCATTCCTATTTTTGAGAGTCTTTACCATGAAATATACTGCTGTATTATACGTGTCCCCAATTTAATAATATATGTAATTTCAGTATCTCCTTAGTGAAGGACTCAACTAGCACAACTGCCAAACATGATGGCAGTCAAAAAACAAACAAAACAAACAAACAAACAAACAAACAAATAAACCCACATCTTGGGTATAAGGATTTTGACCTTGTGACTCTGCTGTAGCTCAGTATGGTGAGAATGGGAATACAATTGCCATTAATATAAGTAGACATCTCCAATTGGAGTGGTTTGCAACCAAATATTTAAAATTAGTTTTCTAGGACATGTGTACTAAAGAATGTGCTTTCCTGAGATTGGGCATGAGCACCTTTGTTCTCTGTGTTTGATAGTTATGGATTTTTGTTTATTATATTGACTGTTGATGGGTGAAGAATATGAGACTCATAAGTAAAAATGCTGTGAATAACTGTGAAGTGGTGACCTGAGATTGTTTTAAGCTGTTATATTTATGCTAATTTGGTATGAAACAATAGAAAACTAATACACTCCAGGGAAACTATATAATTAATAATGCCTTATAACTGTAGAAAAATGCCATTTTCTACATTTCTCAATGTGATAACTAGAATGGCTCAGCATTTAATATTCCTATTCACTTAACTGTTGAAATGCATCTATGTCTAGTGAAATATATTTTTGCACATCAGCAAATATTTAATATATTGACTTACCTCATTTTCCCCTCACTGATCCTAGTCTTATTTCTATAAATATAATTATACAAGAGTCATTTTAATATTATTGTTTGTTTTTCACCCATTGGCATCTTCCATTTAATATTTTCTAATAATATAACAGAAGCTTCCTTAGTTAAAAATTCAGAGATATTTCATTATTCAGAATTCAATATTCCAACCGAGGACATATAATATCATTAAGCATGCTATCATTCCATACCCCTATTTTTTCCTCTAGGCATACAGTTTTTTTGGAAACTATTTGTAAATTTTTGAAAAAAATACATAAAATTTGTTAGGATTTTGAAGTTGTTCAAATTCTCTAGAGGAATAATAACTTAATTTTTTAAAACATTCAAAATAATAATGTCAAGACATATTAATTTCTTAACTAAGATTTTTGGGGAAATTAAATGCAAATTTAGGAATGAGATCATGGTATGCTGAAAAGAATGTTTGATCTATTCCACCTTCACTGTAGGAAATTCACTGTGATTACAAAGCAGGGCAGGGAGGAAAAACAAATATATTTACAAACAAAGAAAGGCTCTCTGAGAATTAGAAGTGCCAACTACAAAGAAGACTTCCATTATCAAGGAAGATGTTTAACTTGAAGTAAGCTAGGTATCATTTAAAGAGACTTTAGGATATGTTGTATCGTGTTGGGTAGGATAAAATCATCATACAACTCTTACACAACTTCAAACACCTTATAACTTTTATAATACTTATAACTCAGTGCTGGGATGCCCTGAGGAATCCAACATGATTCAAAATAATCTCTAGTTATTGCATATTGAAAGATGGTTCTCTGAACTTGCACTTTACAACTAAGGAAACTAAGTCATGGAGATTATGGAGAGAGGCACTCTTACCTAACTAACTCCAAGAATCACTCCCTTATACATAGGTGCATATTTATACATAGGTGTGTTTAAACTCTGAACAAAAGAATATGAAGGTAAATGACTCATGACTAGTTAAGAATGAGGAATAAAGCATTTATTTACAAAGACACTGCTAGAGTCAGATTTAGACAGTCCATGGTACAGATTTTTACCTTTAAAAATGATTGAAGAAGGAATTAGTAGTTCTCGTCTACTCAAAATTATCTCCTCCATAACCTGTCATAACAACTGAGGTTGACATGTGACGTCTGCTTCTATTTCATTGACTAGACCAGCCACGTGGCTTTATAAGAGGACTGGTAATTATATATGAGAAAGTGGAAAAATGTGTATGCTCTGTTATTCTGCTATAAATAGCATTATAAAACACTACAGCTAATAAATTTTAGTATGAAAAATGATATAAATCTTGTTAACTGAAAAGAAAATTCCTGAAAAATGGGTCCTAGAAGCCAATTTTTAAATGGTAGAGTAAGGACTTCCAAAAATCCACATTGCCATAAAAGCAATGAGAACACTGAGGAAAACAAAATATGTCAAAATCAATGCTTTCAGAATTCAGGAAATTAGAAGCTTGCAACAATCTGAAAAACGTTTACTCAAGAAAAATTATTTAATCTCAATAAGAACAGCAGGATTTGTGGCACTTTAACTTATCCTAAGCCCATCTTGTTCCCCAGATTTATGATAGCCTTTGAAAACCAGCAGCATCATAACTATAATAGCTGTAAAAGCTAGCAAACAACCACTGGAGGAGTAAAACAGGTTTGGATATCCAAAATAAAAAGCACAAAGCCCAGAGAACTGCCATTATTTGACTGGCCTAGTAGCTCCCTAAAAAGCTTGATTCCCTGGGCTTCTCTATATTTGATGTGGCAGAGAACTTAAATTTTGCAAACAGCCCTACCTACCCTTGGGACATTTTTCAAAATAAACAGAGGGTATTAACAACACTTACCTGAGATGATAATAAGAATTGAGTCCAACAAAGATCTGACCAAAATCTTTTAAGGAAAAAAAAAGGGAGGGGGCGAGATAGGTCACTTCAAGACCTCCAACATAACCTAGGATTCTGGAAGACTGTATACACATACAGAGCTATGTGCATACCCAGGACTTTGCACATGCCCAGCTAAGACCTGAGAAGGCCCTAAACTCTGAACTTTCATTGAGCTTATGAGTACACAAAAAAGAAGTGAAAATTAAGGTAGGCTTACAAACTGCCTGGCAGAGGATTAAAAACAGGCAGCAGACACAAACACACATTCTATTAGCAAAGATGAGAAGACTCACTGATTTAAAGAATACCAGAGAATCTCTCAAGTGCCAGTAAGTGAACTGGGCATGGATTTTACTTAAGGAAAAAATATAAAAGATTTTACTGGATTAGTTCAGAAATGTCACTAATGAACATGTAGCAACAATAAAAACAACAGCAGGGAAACCTAAGGAATAAAGTAGGAATGGGTGATTTCAAAAGTTGCCACATTTAAAATGTTAACTAGGTATACAGAGACAGAACAACAAAGTCTGAAGAGAGCAAAACAAACTGACTTGCTTGAGTAGCTACATTTTATTATTTTAAAACTTTAGTTTTTTAAAATGGTAATGATAAGAGAAATGCAAAACAACAGGAAAAATAGAAAAATAAATACAGCCAATAGAAAATATTTCTGAGGAAGTCTAGAAATTATTTTTAGAAATGAATCAAATAGAAATTCTGGAGTTGAACACACAAAAACTAAAATAAGAATTCATTAGAGTTTCCTAACAGCATATTTGAACATGTAGAGTAAATAATCAGCAACTTGAAGACAGAACAACTGAAAGTACCCATTCTAAGGAACAGGACAGAAGGAAAAAAAATTAAAAATGAAGATTAAAAGGACCTCAGAGATGTGTGGGACACTATCAAGTATACCAAAATATTCATAGTGGTAGTTCCAGAAGACGGGAAGAGAAAGGGGCAGAAAAAAACATTTGGAAAAAAAACAAAAATGCTAAATCTTTCCAAATTTCATGGAAACCATTGATCTTCACAGCCAAGAATTTCAACAAACTTGAAGTAGGGTAAACTCGAAGAAAGCCATGTATAGACTCATCATGAAAAAATTGTCAAAAATACAAGGAAAAAAATAAAATCTTGAAAATACCAAAAGGTGTACTTATGTGAAAGGGATTCTCAACAAGATTAGTAGCTGGCTTGTCATCACACAGATTAGAAGGCAGGTGGATGTTATATTTAGAAAAAAGAAAAAACCCAAGCAAGAATCTTACCTCTAGCAAAGTTAGGTTTCAAAAACTAAGGAGAAATCAAGGTGTTATCAGAGAAGAAAAACTGAGAAAATTTGATGCTATAAACTTACCTTATAAGAAATAGTAAAAGGAGTTCATGTGGCTAAAATAAAAAGGCACTGGAGAGTAATTTAAATCCATACAAAGGAATAAAGAACAGTGATAAATGTAAAGATATGTACATGAATTTTTTATTTTGGTAAAATACACGAACATCAAATTCACATTCTCACAGTATTTTTTTCTGGCATGTAATATATTCAATCATAAAATCATGACCACTATATAGATCCAGAACATTTTCACTACCCTAAAAGAAAACCACGTGTTCATTAAGCTTTGTTGTTGTTGTTGTTGTTGTTGTTGTTGTTAATATATTTTTTTATTTCTTTTCAATGTCACAGGATTCATTGTTTTTGTACCACACCCAGTGCTCCATGCAATATATGCCCTCCTTAATGCCCACCACCAGGCTCCCCTAACCTCCCAAACCCCACCCCTTCAAAACCCTCAGGTTGTTTTTCAGAGTCCATAGTCTCTCATGGTTCACCTCCCCTTCCAATTTCCCTCAACTCCCTTATCCTCTCCATCTCCCCATGTCCTCCATGTTATTTTTATGCTCCACAAATAAATGAAACCATATGATAATTGACTCTCTCTGCTTGACTTACTTCACTCAGCATAATCTCTTCCAGTCCAGTCCATGTTGCTTCAAAAGTTGGGTATTCATCCTTTCTGATGGAGGCATCATACTCCATAGTGTATATGTACCACATCTTCCTTATCCATTCGTCCACTGAAGGGCATCTTGGTTCTTTCCACGGTTTGGCGACCATGGCCATTGGTGCTATGAACATTGGGGTACAGATGGCCCTTCTTTTCACTACATCTGTATCTTTGGGGTAATTTCAGACCAATATCGCTGATGAATATGGATGCTAAGATTCTCAACAAGATCCTAGCAAACAGGATCCAACAGCACATTAAAAAGATTATCCACCACGACCAGGTGGGATTTATCCCTGGGTTACAAGGATGGTTCAACATTTGGAAATCAATCAATGTGGTAGAACAAATCAATAAGAGAAAAGAGAAGAACCACATGGTCCTCTCAATTGATGCAGAAAAAGCATTTGACAAAATCCAGCATCCGTTCCTGATTAAAACGCTTCAAAGTATAGGGATAGAGGGAACATTCCCGAACTTCATAAAATCTATCTATGAAAGTCCCACAGCAAATATCATCCTTAATGGAAAAAAGCTCACAGCCTTCCCATTGAGATCAGGAACACAACAAGGATGTCCACTGTCACCACTCTTGTTCAACATAGTATTGGAAGTCCTAGCAATAGCAATCAGACAACAAAGAGAAATAAAAGGTATCCAAATTAGGAATGAAGAAGTCAAACTCTCTCTCTTCACAGATGACATGATTCTTTATATGAAAAACCCAAAAGACTCCACCCCCAAACTACTAGAACTCATACATCAATTCAGTAATGTTGCAGGATACAAAGTCAATGTACAGAAATCACTGGTTTTCTTATACACTAACAATGAAAACACAGGAAGTGAAATTAGACAATCAATTCCATTTACTAGAGCACCAAGAACCATAAGATACCTGGGAATAAACCTAACCAAAGAGGTAAAGGATCTGTACTCGAGGAACTACAGAACACTCATGAAAAAAATTGAAGAAGACGTAAAAAGATGGAAGACCATTCCATGCTCTTCAGAAAATAAACATTGTTAAAATGCCTATACTGCCTAGAGCAATCTATACTTTTAATGCCATTCCAATCAAAATTCCCCCAGTATTTTTCAAAGAGCTGGAGCAAATAATCCTAAAATTTGTATGGAATCAGAAGAGACCCCTAATTGCTAAGGAAATGTTGAAAAACAAAAATAAAACTGGTGGCATCGCGTTACCTGATTTCAAGCTTTACTACAAAGCTGTGATCACCAAGACAGAATGGTACTGGCATAAAAACAGACACATAGACCAGTGGAACAGAGTAGAGATCCCAGATATGGATCCTCATCACTATGGTCAAATAATCTTCGACAAAACTGGAAAAAATATACAGTGGAAAAAAGACAGTCTCTTCAATAAATGGTGCTGGGAAAATTGGACAGCTATATGTAGAAGAATGAAACCGATCATTCTCTTACACCATACACAAAGATAAACTCGAAATGGATAAAGGACCTCAATGTGAGACAGGAATCCATCAGAATCCTAGAGGAGAACATAGGCAGTAACCTCTTTGATATCAGCCACAGCAACTTCTTTC
>PISX010021681.1:0-33157 GCA_004024625.1 Mellivora capensis
CCATTATAATATGAAATTGCCCATTCTAGGGCAGAGACTATCTCCATTTTCCACTTATTCAGATCGGTTGTTACATTTTTCATTAGAATTTCAATGTTTTCTCCATAGAAGTCACAAATATCCTAGGTTAAGTGATTTCTAGATGGCCCTGTGATTTTTGTGGTTTTTGGTAGGTACCTGAATCTGGATGAGACATGGGTTCTGATTTTGATTAGACATTTTGCTCTCTATACCGATTATGTTGTATGACTTTAGGCAAACCAGTCCCTGCTCCGTGATGTCAGGGCTCTCATTCGTTAAAAGATTAGATGGAGATTGTTGGCCCCCTGGCATCCCAGATAATACTAACAATGACAAACCCAGATTAAAATCTCAAAATGTGCCAGTCTTGGGATGCCTGGGTGGCTCAGTTGGTTAAGCGGCTGCCTTCGGCTCAGGTCATGATCCCAGCGTCCTGGGATCGAATTCCACATGGGGCTCCTTGCTCCGCAGGGAGCCTGCTTCTCCCTCTGCCTCTGCCTGCCACTCTGTCTGCCTGTACTCACTCTGTCTGTCTCTGACAAATAAATAAATAAAATATTTTTTAAAAATGTGCCCGTCTTTGCAGGTGGAGGAGATCACATGTGCATGGCTTAACATGCCTGATACACATAGACACTGAGTGTCTGTTAGCAACCACTGTTGTCATGTCCATATCAAAAGGAAGAAGTGGACGCTCAGAGAGGTGAAGTAACTTTCCCACGCTCACTCAGCTCATCAGGGGCTGGTTTGGGGTGCAGGAAGCACTAAACCCCGCAACGGCCACTCCTTGGAATCAATGATACACCCTTACCTCATGAGCCTCAGCCTCTGAGGATCTGAGATAGCAGCTCAGAAACACCTGTCCATGAGCCGGATAGCTCGTGCCTCCTGGCTCCTGATTACCACAGGCCATGAATAACGTCTGGGGTTTCACTGTGGGCACGGCTGCTGGAGTTCCCGTATACTCTGGCCGTGTGCATTTGCTCTTGTAGAACATCATCTTTCCTAGAAGTCCGAGGTGTTCCTGGATGCCACCGGCTGATAGTGGAGTCAGATAACAGCCCAGGAAGGCAGCCCAGGTTTGCAGGACAGGAAGTGGGTGCCATCCAGCCAGCTGGGTGAGAATCAGTGCCTCTGTCAGGCTGCCCATGGAGACGGAGATGGGGACAGTGGAACTCTCCTGGGAAGCTATGCTTCTCTCCCCAGAGGCCAGGGCAGTTAGCCCCGAACCCTGTGAACCCCAGCCTGCAGCCAGGTATGAGAAGAGAATGTGGCAAGAGCCTCCTGATGGGTCATCCTGCTTCCAAATTATGGCCCCTGCATCAAGACCCTTCCAGCTGCAAGAGATAAGAAACTAACTCAAACTAGCTTAATAGAAACTAGCTTCAACTAGCTTAAATAAAAACAGAAATGTTACTAGCTTAAGTTACTCCTGGTGGTTTTAGGTCCATTAGATCTGGGAAATTAGAATGATTCTAGAATGGTCTCTCCCCTGTCCCACAGCCCCATTTGCCAGGCAAGCTCTCTCTGCAGGAGGAGAATATGGCTACTAGCTCTCCAGGTTTGCATCTAACTTAGGATGGAGTCTTATTCAGCATCTGTATCAATGCCCCTGCAAAGGATGCTGGTTGTGCGTGGGTCGAGGTCCACCTGCAGGAAATGGAAGGCTGGGCAATGTCATTGGTAGACCTGCAGAGAGAAGGGGGCATTTCCTCGATTCACATATTCTCCGTAGAGCCAGTTGGCATGCAGAGCCCTAGCTGACTCCGTAATGTGTTCTGTATCATTTCCTGCCATCCCTCTTGTGTTCTAGTCACCAGATCCTGGGCTACTCAAATCATGTAGCATCTTTTCCTTCACATCTCTGGGCCCCCCGTGCTTGCTGTTCCTCTTCCCGGATGCCTTTCTTTTACAGTGTGGTTAGCTGCTTCCCAGAACTTTCTCTGAACCTCCTACGTGAGTCAAGTAGCTTCCTACAGCTACCTGATCGATATCTCTTGTTCATTTTGTGTCGTAGTCAAAATTTTGGAGAAGGTCACATTTGTCTCTGGGTTAGACCTGAGGTGACTGAGAGCAGGAATTAATTCCTGTCCTACAGATCTTTGTATGAGGTACACATGGCTCTCTAGTAGGTACTGTTTGTTCACCCAAAACCCACCCTTCCCCCTTGCTCCTGAGCCCTGACTCGGAGCACTTTGTACCCAGCTACCTGCCGACTCTCTCAGCCTTCCCTGCAGCCGGTGATAGACAGATGAGACCGTTTCTGGCCCAGGATGTCTACTAGGGGAAATCTTCTAGAGTGGGAGGCCGTCTCTGCAATCGCTTTTGCTCCCTTGTTAAAAAGGATGAGATGAGTGTGGCACTACGGTCTCCTCCTCCTCTCCTGCTTTGTTCTGATACTTGGGCCTGGAGCAGCCATCTTGCAAACAAGAAGGGAAGGACCAAAGAATCACCTTGACAGTCTGGACGTGACCGAAGTTTTGAACCAATGCCTGCAACATCCTACATCAGGATATTAGGTCAGGAGAGTTTCTTCCCAGTTCTGCAGTCCAACATCCATGTGGAAGACCTCAGGGTGTACAATGGTCTCAGTTGTGTGAAACTCACTGTGGAAGAGGGAGTTAGGGCAGCGGCTTCCAATCGGATTCCAGAGCTTGAGAGATTGTGCAGGGTCTAAAAGGCACATACATCTCATTAGTAATTCATTGTGATTATTTAAGAATGAAACTTTTTTTTCTTTCGATGTATGTGTATTATTTCTTCAAACAGCTGCTAGGTTGCTGTATGTTTATTAAATGCCTATTAAGTTGTATGGACCTAACTACTTAGCAGTTGAACAGTGAGGTATCTCTCTTGGCTTAGGGCACTGAAAAGTTTGCTGAGACACTAAGGGTCCCTTTCATGGAAGAGTTTGGGAACCTCTGACTTAAGAAAGAAATGAATGAAGATACAGGGAAGGTGACATGTGCAAAGTGGAGTGAAGAGCTCATCTGAAGATTAGTAGAGGGATTGATTCTCTTTCTCCCTCTTAAAAAGGAGAGTCCTGCTCTTTTAAAGGAATCCTTTATACTGACCCCATATTATGAGCAAGAGACATCAAGCAGCTGAGTGACTTGCTCAAGGTCACCCAGCAGCAAGGGACTGGTGACTGGACGGGAACAGTATTCACTGTTGGATAAATACTCATTCAACCCCAACCACATGGTGGGGGCGGAGCTAAGACCTGGGACTCAGAGTTTCAGGGGGCAGGGGGCAAACATACCTCCTGAGGGGGCAGGTGAACCATTCATTTTTCTGGTTCGGTTGGAGCTTTCTGCTGGAACATTGTCTGGAATGCAACTGGGCACACAGAAGCACATTGTCAGGGGAGCAAATTAGCTCCTGTCCATAATACCACCAGAGTCAGATTTATGATTTTCTTGATTTATCATTTGTTCTTATCTTTCTATGGTGGTTTTGGAACTACTTCTCCATTTTAACTATATCCTCTTTCATGTAGCTATTCAACATAGATTTATGAAGCCATTGCCTTAAAACCTGAATATCAAAAGAAGGAAGGAAGGAAGGAAAAAGGAAAGAAAAGTTAGGGAAGGGAGGAGAAGGGTAGGGAAGGAAAGGGAAGGAAGGAAGGAAAGAAAAGGAAAAAAGGAAGAAAGGAAGGAAGAAGGTAGGAAGGAAAGAAGGAGCTCATGATGACACAAGCCCGGCAAGGGCCTGAGCCCTGACCCCAAGTACAGAGATGCAGAGTTTGAATGAGGGCGCAGGTGCTGGAATCAGGCTGGCTGGGTGCGAGTTCTGACTCCACCACTCACAAGCTTGAGTGAGTCACTTAAGCAGCCTGGAATTTATGTAAAGTGGGATCATAAAAGTAAGTAACCCACAACAAGAACGAAGCTCTCAAGCATTATGCTAAGTGAAAGAAGCCAGAACAAAAGGCTACATACTGTGCGATTCCATTTGTGTGACATTCTAGAAAGGCATCAGTGGACACCTGGGACAGTTGAGTGGACAGGACTGACTACAAAGGGCCGTAAACATACTCTTGGGACTAATGGAAATATTTGGTGTTTTGGTTGTCATGTAGTTGTATGTATGTATTTATCAAAACTCTATGTATGTACATCTGTAGAGTGTGAATTCTACTGTATTTAAATTTATCTCAATAAAACTGATGTGAAAAAAGAAATAGGGGCGCCTGTGTGGCTCAGTTGGCTAAGCCTCCGACTCTTGGTTTCTGCTCAGGTCATGATCTCATGAGTCGTGAGACTGAGCCCTGTGTCAGGCTCCATGCTCAGCGGGAAATATGCTTGAGATTCTCTCTCTCCCTCTGCTCCTCCCCTCCCCCATCCCTCTCTCTCTCCCCCTAAAAAATGGTTCATGGATTCTTATTACCATCATATTAAATAATACCTACAAGGCGCGAGGAAGAGCACGAGGAGAGAGGCAGCACTGGGTGTGCATTTGGACTTCCTACCAAGTCAGCTCAGCCCATCTCCGGAAGCCAACAAGAATTTTGCAGAATGCAGGATGAGGAAAAAAAAAAAAAGAAAGAAAATTTCTTCATGAATTCTTGAAATTTGATATTTATCACTTAAGAGAAGATGACAGAGCAAATCCTAAATTCACTGGAATAACTGTATAACCACTTAAAGCACCTTTAAAAGACCAGCATAGAGCCCCAAAGTGAAGCATACAGATGGGTAATGGATTAAAATGGCAATTTACTCTGTACTGTTTTCTGGCAGTGCACAAGTAACTACTTGTTTCCGGGGGGAAAACATACGCTCCGGCTGGTCACATATGCAGGCTACTCTCTCCCTTCTCCCAGAATCAGCTGCAAGTTGCTTGATTTCTAAAATTTCTTTAATTGCTTTTGTCCCCAGACTCTGGTATTAACCACTCCAGGCACATCCACCTGACCAAGATGCTGTAGTGGGTTGGCTTTGAACCGCCCAGGAACCTCACAAAGCTGAGCTCTCAACCTGAGGTTGAATCCCACCTCCCTCCACCATCCCTTCCTGGGTGACCCGGGACAAGACTCCCATGTCTCTGAGCTGAGTTTCTTCATCTGTTAATTCAAGGAGTAAGACTAGATGCTTTGTGAAAACCCTTCACACTCCAACTCTAGAATTCTACTGCCCCTGGAATGGAAAGGCAGACAAGATTTGGTTAGCTTTCAATGTCTACCAGCTACCCAAATTCTTTGGGCCAGAATTCCTTATGTGTAAAATGAGATAACAGTGCCTACCTCCACAGGCTCTTTCTGAAGAGCAAATGAAATTCTGCTTGTGAAATCTAATATAGTTTCTGGCCCAGTGATTTTGATCTTTCCTCTCTTCTTCTATTTTTTTTTCTTTCTTCCATCCTTCCTCCCCTCTTCTCTGTATAACAGACTTCCATGTGATATGGAAAAACTTATATTCTTGTTCTTTTATGTGAGAGCATATTTGGTCGTGAACTTGTATGTTCATAGTGTTGTATGCCAAGTACTGTTGCCTGTGATGGTGCTTGTTATTTATTAGAAGAGAGTTTAAATGAATTTGCAATTATAGCAAAGGTAAAATAACTCAATGCCAAGACTGGCTTATTGCTTGTTTGGGTATCTCAACAGATTTTCTGAATGTTTCTTTACTCCTATTACACACTTCGCTCATTCATTTATTCATTTGACAATCAATTTTTGATCCCCTCTGTGTGCCAGGCACAGTGCTAGGTATTAGGGATACAGAAATGAAACAGATATTGTTGTTAAGCTCAAAAGCTTCCAGGTTAATGGAAGGAGGCATCAGAGCTATGAGGTAAGTCTGTTCAGGGTACATTCAAGGTCTAGAGGAAGGTGTGGTGGGTTTTTTCAGGGAGGAGTCAGGAAAGGCTGCATGGAGCCAAGGAAGCTGGAAGATGTGTAGGTGTTCACCAGATAGAGGTTGCAAAGAGGGGGACAGACGGCATGCAGAAGGAGCAGCACGCACAAAGCTCTGGGTATGCACAGTTGTCCTGTATAATCTGGAAACCACGCCAAGGTCAAAGTGCTAGGAGTGTAGCATGCAGTGTAGTGACCCAGTGAAAGGAGGAGCTGGAAGTCCTACGCATGTTTTCTTTAAGCAAATGCTGATCTGCTCGGGAAGGGAGGACTTCAAATGCTGTACAATTGTTGGGGACAATAGAAGAGGAACTTGTTATGTCCCAACTCAACTGCCAGCTGCTCACATTGGCAGATCATAGCTCTGTTGTGTGTGATGGGGTGGATATGGTTCTCCAGGGCTTTCCAGGGATTCAGCTCCAATTGGATTGATTTCTTTCCAAATCAGGTCATAGCCATTACAGAGAGCACAAAGTGAAAGCCGTCTGGTCAAGTTTTCCTTAGAAATGGAGTCAGATTTTTGACTGACTATAAGTTCATTGCTTAAGTGTAACATTAGGAGTTAGAGATTAAGAAATTAAGGGGTTTTGTTTTGTTTTTTGTTTTTGTAGGATGATCCACAATTTTTTAGTGCAATAAAATGAGCTGTCAATAAGGGAACCAAGAGTTATCGAACACCTACAATGTGCTGGGTGCTTTTAAAGACCCCAACACCCGCGTGATGTTCAGGTGTACACCTCTCTGAGTCCCAAGTCGTGATCCTCCCGCTACACCACCTTGCCTCTGAGTGACATTCTCAAAGAGCCTTGGGTAGGTAGGTCTTAGTTTTTGCTTCTAAGGAGCCAAAATGGCAGGAAAACGATGAGAAACAAAGTGGTCGTCTCCTCCTCTCCTCACATCTCATTGAGGCCACGGAGAGTTCCAGGTTTAGATTTAGGTGCAGAGAGAAGTCTGGGTTTTGGAGCTGAAGACAGAACATTGCTAGACTATTCCAAACCTCCAACACTGACAGCAGTACCTCAGACATTTCGCCTCCTACTCTTAAGTGGGAAGAAGGAAAGAAGAGAGCACACTTAGAAATACAGCCATGTCTTGGAGCAAAGGTAGGCAGGAAAGAAAGTTGCAAATAGAGCAAAGACATTTCATCTCTTTCCAATTTTCAGAAAGACCCTTCCCTCATTACATGGAGCCATTCTCTTCCTCTTGCCTTGGTTCTTTCCCATATTCCTGCCTTTCGTACCTCTCTGCCCCCTCTTTCTTTTTATCTTTTGCTATTGCTCCTATTCCTTCAGTCTCTTTCTTAAAGTTCAAATTGAAATACCAGCCTTAATCCCTGAGAAACAGCTCTGTTTTCCCTGCCCCTGCCTTGCACAATTTGTGGTATGGCTCTGTGCCACCATTAGCTACGCGGCGAGGTCTGACGTGGCCAAAGGACATCTTGTACAATGCCACTTTTTATCAAAACCAAAGAGCATAACGATGAATCCAGGGCCCCGTTCACATCAACCTCATAAGATTTCATTATGATAAAAGCAGTGAGGTTGAAATATAAAATCCAGCCCCAGTAGAGCCTCTCCCTGCCCTGTGCCCTTCCCAGGCCCTCTCCTAAAGCCCCCACACCTCCTCCACCGGTTCACCTCCCCACCTCTTTGTCATCAAGTGCTTCCTTTGGCCTCCAGGTGTTCAGGTTTCACCAGTCTGGTGACCCACTGGGATGAGGTTGCACCACACTGGGGTGGGGCATAAGGGGAGGGAAGGAAATGGCTTGAGTTGAAAGCCCCACTGAAGCCAGGCTTCCCCCTCCCCCTACTATCATGGTCCCCATAATTCTGGCAAGGCAGGAATGTCTTAGAGATGAGTGTTCTCGTTGTGGGGATCAGAATACAAGAAAGGGAGAGGAATATCTACACATGTAAGTTTCAGCCCTTTGTTCAAGAGGTGTTGGCCTTGCTCATCAGCTTAAAGGTACCCTTAGCCAGAGACCTCTGAAGAGAAGAACAAGAGTCAGGAGAGCACTAAATGGACAGTCCAGGATCAAGGACACAGGCCACGTTGTCCCAGTTTTACATGGACATTAGATTAGGGAGACATCCATGAAGGATGGCCTTTGCCCCCATGGACCCCCTCCCAAATCGTTCCCAGCAATAGGACTAAATGGGATTCAGACATCCCTCTGCCTAGACATAATCATGGCCTTAATCCCCCAGAGGAATCATGGGTTCCTAATAAGAAGATTTCATGCTTTCTCCCTGAGCATGAAGCAAGGTTTTCAATGTTGGGTAGGTAGAAGCGAAGACTGGATATGGGGATAACAGCTGAAGTCTAATGAGAAAAAGAAATCTCCTGTTAGAGTCCTTGGGCTCAAGACTGAGCCCTCCTACCTATCTAGTTTGTGGACACCATTCATTCATTCATTCATTCAAGAAACAGTCACTGGATTTCTACTCTATTATCAGCACTGTTCCAGGCTCTGGGGTAATGAAATTTACACAATACAAAGTCCCTGCTTTCACGGCCAAAGAAGATGTATATCATAAATAAATAAGCAAAATGAAATAATAAGTAAATTCAGTCAGCATTCAGTGCTATGAAGGTTTATTTTTTCCAAAAACAGAATATGGGAAGAAAACAAGTGTGGAAAGTATGTGGCTACTTTACATTGGGGTGGAAAGAATGGCTTCTCTGAACGGGTAAAGTTGAAGTGAGATGCAGGTGAGGAAAAGGATGCAGGGGAAGAATTTTCTAGATGTAGGGAATGGCAGATGCAAAGGCTTGGAGGCAGACACAAGCTTGTTATGTTGGAGAAATACAAAGAGGTTTCTTTAAGGCTGGAGTGAGTGACAGGGACATGGAGGTCACGCCAGGAGGTTGTGGAGGCAGGTCCCATCTCCAGCCTCCTTCTTGCCCCCACGACCCCCAGCCACAGTGCACTGCCTCTTACTGTGTGCCTGGGTCTATCCAGTTAAATTCCATCCGGGGCTGAGTAGTGAGTCTCTGGCTTCTGCCTGTGGAGGGGCTCTCAGCTTCCAGTGGCCTCCCCAGGAGAAACCCAGCTCCTCACATCCCTGCCCAAGCACCAAGCACAGAGATTAGTGAGCAATTTCTCTGGGTGTCAGCCCTTGGGTGTGAGACTTAAACTCTTAATTCCAAGCCATTACGACATGGGTGTCCAGTTGCTGTTGATGACTCCGAATGGTTTGCTTGTGTGTGCCAGACATTTTGTCAATGAAGGGTTTCTCTTCTGGCTTTGGTTTTAGGTGAGTCTGATGTTTGCTGAAGCTCCAGTTTAATTAAAAACAAACCAGAAGGATGAGAGAATGAAAAGGGCAGAGAATACCTCATTGAAGGTCTCCATGAGAGGGCATATGGGTGCATTTAAGGGAAAGGAATATTCGAGTGTGTGTAACAGGGAAAGCAGTGAAACTGTTGGGAGCATGAGCTCTGGGCTTGGCTGCAGAGTTTCAAATCTGTCACTTGCCAGCCGTGTGACCCCGGGTGTGTTACATATCATCTTGGTGCCTCAGCGCCCTCCATCTGGAAAATGGGAAGAGAAACAGTACTTTTAATGTGGTTTCGATGAAGAAGGGAGTCAGCACAGGTGAAGAGCTGAGAACATTGTCTGGCAAGTCACAAGGATGCAATGATGGTTGGCTTTTTGTTGCTGAGGGGGCAATGTTGGCATGCTCCTGGGTTTGTGCTCACAGAGGTTTGGTTCAGCCCCGTAGGGACGCTGGGGTAGAGTGAGAGCGAGCTCAGTGTCCGGAATCACACAACATCCCCAATTCCAAATCTTTTATCTCACAGCCACAGGACTTTAGTCCCAGAAGGGAACAAATAAAAAGGTGTAGAGAGTTCATCATGAATTCATTCTTCCTTCCGGATAGAAAAGCTCAAGGCCATTGTGGTGAGAGAGGGTCCTTCTCCTGCGTGAAGGACAATGCGTTACCTCTCGCAAGGGAGTCCTCGGGCTATCAAGAGAAATCTAGTTCCTGGAAAATGATGTCCAGGTCTGTGCTTTCATTTTAAAAAAGGTCTGTGCTTCGTTTAAAAATATATTCTTGGGGCACCTGGGTGGCTCAGTGGGTTAAGCCTCTGCCTTCGGCTCAGGTCATGATCTCAGGGTCCTGGGATCGAGCCCCACATCAGGCTCTCTCCTTGGCGCGGAGCCTGCTTTCCCCCCTCTCTCTGCCTGCCTCTCTGCCTACTTGTGATCTCTCTGTCAAATAAATAAAATCTTTAAAATATATAAATATATATATTCTTAAAGCAATTGACCTTTTAAGTAAAATGCAGTCTCACCAGGAACCCCAACCCATAAAACCAATAAAAGTGTTGAAGGGCACTACCTTCTTGGTTACCCCTTTTCCCTCTGTGACTGTCCCTAAAGCAACCATAGAAAATATGACTTAAATAAAACCAAACAAAATAATACAAAACACAGGCATAGCTCTCACTTCTCTCAGTCACTCATCCTCTAGCACTTTTATGAATTTAATTTTTCAAAATAATATAGGTACATCATTTTTAAAAAGTCAGCCTTGGAGTGAAAATCAACAGTGCCCGATCTCCTCCTTTCTCCCCTTAAGTTGCTCTCCCTGAAGACAATAACTTTCAGCCTTTTTAGCTATTTCTTTGGAATTTACCTCTCTATCTTGAAATGACAGGCTTATCCTGCTCATTCTTGGTTTTCCAACCTTAGATATTTATCTTTGGTTCTTCTATCGTGGAGGATCAGGACCCAGGCCTTTACACCTCCTTTCTTCTGCTTCTCCTGTATCCCCCGACAACACTCTCTTCCCCTTGCCTGTTCACTCACATAAGACTACACTGATATTTTGTTAACAAGCCAATACTAACTGTTTACCTGGTAACATCGATGAACCTGTGGTTCACTGGCAAGCCACATGACATAACGTGGCTCTGTTTCCTTTCTTGTGAATTTTTTTCCCCATAGTTAACAATTGTCTCGTTTGTCCATTGCAGTTTTGTGTACCTAACATTAATTCAGCCCCCAGATGCTCACACAGAGCTAGAAGTTTTATAGCTCTGTAACCAAAGGGCTTCATTTTCTTTGCGGGGAGCAGGGAGTGGCAGATATCTCCCTCCTGGAGACCCTGGGTCCTCCTCCAGTCTAGGCAGGTGACTCCGCAAGTCCACTGTGCTATCACAATTAAGATCTTTCTTTCATTGTCATCTGAAGAGTTCCCTGTCTCCTGGTCACCTGGGCTCCATCCCTGGATTCTAGACTCTGTGGCTTGGTTTGTGCCCCCTTTTTTCAGTAGAATGCTTCCTCCTGTAGCTTCCCAAGAAAAGCTGCTTGGGAAGTGGCTCTTTTGAGACCACGGATATCTGAAAACATTTTTTTATTTTATGCTCACACAATTAATAGTTGGCAGGTCAGTCTTTTTCTTTACCGCAAACCTAATGGTACTTGTTAGGACCATGCATTTTGCTCTTCGTCTGCCCAAGAATTGAAGAATGGGTGTGTATCTAACTTTGAATATGAGGCATTATCTTCTATCTCTCTTTTGAAAGGATTTCTGGAGACATAAATATCTGACTCTGGGTGCATGACATGCCATCTATAGCAAGATAAGACAAGAGATAATTACCACCATCCTTCATCTACCATCCATATTTTCATTTAGCAAACACTTGCAGAAAATACCTAATAGTATGTGCCATGTACTGTGCTCAATGCTGGGACTTGCTTTGATTTGGGATGATTAATTCATATGGATTTATTTTGACAGGTTCACATGGAGCCCTCAGGCCATAGAGCAACACTAAGACTTTTCTTTCAAGCTGGTCTCCTCAACTAGGTCAGCTTCCCTGACTTTAGTCAGCAGAAGCCAAACCCAATAGATGAGCTTGCCAAGAGAAGGGCAGGATAATGAACACCAGACTCTTGCAGGTGTCACTGTGCAAACAGTATAGAAGACCTATTGTCTAGAGTTGAGGGGCTCTGTGGGGTCAGAAAAAGCTCACCTCACCTGCTTAGACGAGGAAGGTACTCGAATCTCTGTGATACACTCCATGGGAGGGTCTGTGGGGCTCTCAGCAAATGGGCCACTTCTCTCTCAGGAGCCCAGCCAGAGGGGATCTCCGAGGAGGACAACAGCACAGAAGACAGTGATAATAGCAACAACTACAATAAAAATACTAGTCGTTATTGTTGCCAATGAAGGCAGAAGGGAAATACCACTCAAATATGGTTATTTGGAACACTAGCACTGTGCTAGAGACTCAGAAACGTTAACCTACAATACTCACTTCTGATTTCATTCCCACAGATGTTTTTCATGATCAGTTAGTGAAATCACAAGAAAGAAAACCCACCCAAACTAAAGTCTACTGACCTTGAAAATGTATTTCTTTCTAAACCCAGCAACAGCACTGCTAAAAATTATCCCAAGGAAGTAAGATATGAACGCTTGCTGTTAGAATATTTGAAATGATGAAATATGTGAGAAATGATACAATCTTAAAGGTATTTACTGAAATACTACTATAATATTAAAAACTGGAAATAGCTTAAATATCTCCCTGATTAAAAATTTGAGCATTCATTTCATTCAATGAAATACCAACCAGTCATTAAAAATTTTTTGAAAGAAATGTGTGCATTGATGTGGAACAATTTTTATCACATTTATTTTTGTGTGTATGTGTACATATACACATATGTTTATGTACATATATACACATGTATTCAGAAAAAGATTGATAGAGAAAATGCCAGTTGAGAGTGGCTGTCTCTGGGCTGGTGGAATAATGTTTGGTTGGGTCTTCTTCTCCTTTTTCTCTTTCTTCTTCTTCTCCTCTTTCTTCTTCTTCTTCCTCTTCCTCTTCTTCTTTCGCTTATCTGTATTTTCCACCATAATCTTACTTTACTTTTGGAATAAAAGAAACAACAATAAACGGTATTTTTTGAGTATCTTGACCAAAGAAGAAAGGGCAAATCTTGAAAGAGGCTTCCCCAAGAGGCACGATTTCACAGAAGCCCCCTCTTTGTACTCATCACTCTAGAAACTTATGGTTTCTGGCTTTCTGTAGCATAGGCTTGAACAGACCTGGCTGCAGGTGGCCAAGAGATTAAGTGTTGGCTGTGGCCACCAGGGTCCCACCCTCCCACATAATGTTGGTGAGTCAGAGCTTGCTTGTGCTGTTGCAAGAAGCATCCAAGCATTGAGCCTGGAGGTCACAGAGAGGTCATCTGCCATCAGAAGCCCTTACTAAAGGTGCTGATTGGTAGAGGAAGATTTTCCCAAGGACAGATTCTGGAAACCACTCCAAGGTCCTGAAGGGCATTTAACCTGCCTTCCAGTTGGTTCACAGCTTACGTGTGACCAGGCTCAAGTCCGTGCGATGTGATACTCTCTGCCCAAAATTAACTGCTCATTCTCTGAATGAGATGCTGTCACTGTCATTTTTAATCACCTACTCTGCACCATACATGATACTAGACTTTCTATGGGTATGGTTCCCAATCCTTGGAATTCTGCAGATAAGACTTTATTATCTCTGTTCTTCAAAGGAGGAAATTGAGCTCAGTAACTTGCCCAGGATCTCATATGAAGGAGCAGAGTTGGGGTTTGGACCAGGTCTGTTGTCACTCCACACCTGCCAGGCTACCTTTCAACCCTTCCCTCTTCCGTCGGTAGTCCATATTCGAGCATCAACCTTATACTACCCTGTGATGGGTCCTATAGTTCTTAGCTATGTCAGGAGCTGTGTCTTCCTTCCTTTGGTTCTCACTAGGGGCCCAGCAATACACTCAGCCATCATGAATGAACGAAACTCAAGTTCAGTGCTAGTCAAACCACCTTAAGGGAGAATTGTAACTTTTCTTTCATCTCCTCCCACCCTTTGCCCCATCATCTCATATCAGCCTTGGAGTAGGAGTTGAGTTCCTAACTGCCCATGGGAATATTCAAAATTCTTCCCCAGCTGGAGGTTGTTCAGGGACTGTGGTGGAGGAAGGCACCAAGACCTCCTCAGTTGTTTCCCTACCTGTCTGTCCTGCCTTGTCAGCCATCTTTCCTCACCTCAGTCCTCAAGGTCAGTCAGCCAGGGCTGCCTTTTGTTCCTGAACATTCCCACCTCCAAGGCTGTGTCCCCACCATGTCCACTGTCTGCAGTGCCTGACTCTGAGGAGGCATTTAATAAAGAGTCATTGATAAATTAGTACATGGTGAGTGAATGAGTAGATGCCTTTCACTTCATCGAGTTAAGCGCTTCCCTTCCTCCAAGGTCAAGCTCCAGCCGCACCAGCTCTGTGAAGCCTTTGTCCCATTGCCCACAGAGCAAGCTCTTCTCTCAGAACACTGGGAACGCACATGATCAAGGCGCTGGTTTGTCACTCCGCATGGGCTGTCTTATAGGAGTAAGGTATTTTGTGTTTTCTGTTTCATGACGGTATGGAATGTGTTGCATTATTCCGTGACTCTGGAGCCAGAGAGACCTGAGTTCAAGTCCCACTTCTACCACTTGTAGCTGAGGGACCTTAAAAAGGTTGCTTCAATTCTCTGAGACCCAGTTTCTGTTAAAAAGGGACAATGCCCACCTTCTACAGCATTATGAGAGCTAACTGCCCTTTCTCACAAATGTCACAGTCAAATAATAAAATAATGTGTAGAACATGATCCCATTTTCCTAAAAAGAGGTATTTTTTGGAGACTTATGTATTTATAGGTGTTTATGTTTGAATATATGCACAAAGTCTGGAAGGATGTACACTTAGGTACACACACAGCTCATTCCACCATGACTATTGTGCACAACATTTTGTGTGTGTTTTTGACTATTTTCTGTGCATTTTTTAATTTCCCTCCCCCACAATGATAAGGATCTGAAAGGCAAAAACAACCTTTATCCATTCCGATAGGCTAAATTATGCTGGGATAAGCACCCCCAAATCCCAGAGACTGCACCAATGTCATCTCTCTTGGGCTATAAGGCCACCGTGGGTCTGGCCTGCTTTGCATGTCAAAATCGCTAATGGCTGCCAGCCGCCAGACCACCTTCCCCTCACAGATCACCAGGGAGCACGCTGAAAGGAAAAGAGAGGGTATTGGCTCATCGCTCTCGATGCCACCTATGATTTTTTTTCACACTACCAAGGCGACAAGTCATAATTTTAGAATATACGAATTGCTAAGCAAGAAAAAAATAAGGTTCACGTGCAGACCCGCTCCCTCAATAAAAGCACAATTAATGTTCCCTAATGTCCTTTCTGTTTTATCTTCACACACACACACTTTCCAATTCAGCCAAAATGCAATGACTTTGCACATCCGATCTCGAGAAAATGAATATTCATGAAGCAGCTGGGTGTTCAGTCCCTGAACCCTTGTTTCCTTCTCTGTATCTTACAAGCTATCTGTAAACTGGTATTATAAATGTAAACACATTCAGTACACATTGACAATTATCATTATCATAAACAAGAATCATAATTACTATTATCTTGCTTAATCATCGCAGCAACGCTGCCAAATTATTACAGATGAAAAAAACCCAAGGCTTAGAGAATTAAGTCATTTATCCAACCTACATAACTTGCAAGGGGGGAATTCAGGATACAAACCCACGTTTATTTGATTCAAAAACCCAATCCCAGCACGGTCCCCAAAGATGAACAAGGGGAGAGAGCAAATTTCCCACAGAAGATTTTTAGTCTAGGATAAGACTGTTTGCTCCAGAATCTTCTCAGTTCATCAGCTGAACTGATTTGTAGCCAATAGTTTCCACCCAGATTCATGGCTTCAAGCCTCCCCCTTGGATAAGGAGCAGGAAGGAAGCCACAAATATTCAAATGGCTTTCCCAAGCCCTGGGCACCCCCAGTCCTGCCTACTCTCTTGATTTCCAATTACAGCCAATTGCGTTTCAATGGTAAGAGCTCGAGCGCAAATAAGTCTTCCAGTAACCAACTGGCTCCTCTTAAACCCCTTGTAAATGCTTTGGGATTAGCCTCTGCATCCCCGTGCCTCCCTAGCCCTGCATCAGAACATGTGAGAACTGACTGTCACTGTCCTCCATCCACATCTGCTAGACTTCATTCTACTAGACTTCATTCATTTGGTTCCCAGTGGCTTGGGTAGGATCTATCCCTTGGGTGGTCGCCTTTGCCTCTCTGTCTCACACATGGGCACACACATGTATGTGTACATACATGCATGCATGCGCTCACACACACACATGCATGCGTGTGAGTCATGTGTTAGAGTATCCCAAAGTCTGGCACCACACCTGGGCCAGCTCAGATCACACCAGGGTAAAGGGTGGCTTGGCACACAGCTTGGCTTGTGGAGGGATGTGACTTCAGCTGGAACTAATTAAGGGAGAACTGGCTTCCAGCTCTTAGTTCATGCACTGCACCTGCTCCTTTCTAATCCCTCCAGAGTGCGCCAATGACCAAGCCCCGGCATGATGAGGGGTGTTGGGGGACAGCGCCAGCAAGACCCTCCAGCCTACCTGACCTGCAGGATTGTGTGAGAATCTTCTGCCCCACAAAGCTCCATTGCTAAAGTGGCTTGTCTACCAATGGGGACAGATGCCTGGAATTCTACCACTAGAACTTCATCTCTGTGGATTCAAGTTTTGGAGCTGCAGAAGACCGTCTCTTAAGATGCACATACTCGGGGCACCTGGGTGGCTCAGTGGGTTAAAGCCTCTGCCTTCCGCCCAGGTCACGATCCCAGGGTCCTGGGATGGAGCCCCACATCGGGCTCTCTGCTCTGCTCTGTTTCCCTTTCTCTCTCTCTGCCTGCCTCTCTGCCTACTTGTGATCTCTGTCTGTCAAATAAAAAAATAAAATCTTAAAAAAAAAAAGATGCACATACTGTGAGGGAGAATAAAACAAGGCCTATTAGTTAGTAATGCAGGAATGGAGATGATTGCATTTGACTATTTCATTATTTAACATGACCCTTAAGGGGGCCAGGACATGTGAGCATAAATGGGAGGCTTCACTGGGTAAGAGAAATGGGGAACAAGGCAGATCAGAGCACTGGACACTGGGGAGGAGAATGTGAGCACAACTGACTTCATAACCTTGATTTCTACTGCCTGGTGAGGTGATTGGGCTGCAAACACTGTTGGGTGACCTTAGATCCCTAGCCTGACTTGGTGACTCAGCCATCCCCTGAAGGTGATCAAGGTGACCTACAGCTTGGGGCAGCTGGGTGCAGAATTAATTAAGGACATGCAAGGCATGCTTATTAAGTCATTAGGAGGACTGATTAATTATCATTTCAAAAGTTGCTTGTGGAAGGTGACAACCCCCTGTTGCTTTAGATGGGGAGAGCCTCGAGAGAGAGAGCTAAGAAAAAGTTTGGGGAATGTGGAAGGGATGTAAGGATAGCCCTCATCACTTGCTCTCAATCTGTCCTGGAAAACTGGGTCTTTCTATATCCAGAGTACCATCCCGTTGGACGATGGTGGCCAGCGGTGGAGCTGTGGGGAGCAGCAGTCCAAAATGGCTTTCTGGGCTTCTGGCTGGGCTGTTGTCTTTTCGCCAGGACCCCACATGGCAGTTAGTGGCCCCAAGAATCGGGAATACCAAGCACTAACAAGAGGAACTAGTCTGTGGTAACTCCATACCTTCCATCATTTCTTGTGTGGCCCAGGTGGCAGGTGTGACCAAGTGCTCTGGCGACCAGGAAAGGAAAACGAGTCCAAGAAACGAGTCCAAGAAACATGTGGCTAAACTCAGCCAAGAGAGGTGTCTAACCTTGGGTGAAACCACCTGAGCCATGGCTTCTTTATCTACAAGACTGGGGACCACAGAGCGTATCTCAGTTTTCTCCTCCCGGGATTGATGGAAAGATTGAATGAAATAGCACATACGAAAGCTCTCTGTGCAGCATAAATGCTAGTTGAGTATTATCTCTATTCCTGTGCTCTTCAGGGTCAAGGTCTGAAACTCTCATCTATTTTTCCCAGAAGCTTTCTCAAATTTTGAGGATAGAGAAGTCATTAAACTTCACAAGGAGTAAATGAGGAAGAAGATGTGTCTAGGTTGTCATGTGAGGAAGCCTTATTTGGTAAAGGGAATCTCACCCAACACACGGCCACAGCATCTAAAATTTTGAGCATTTGTCAGTGTTTTCACTAAAGGATTTTTCCCTCCCAAAGGTTCATCTTTAAAACACCTATGTAATAGCCAACACAACAAGTGGATGGGAGAGGAATGGGGGAATCCATGGTGGTCTACAGATAGGCCAATATACATTGATCCACCAAATCAGCCTGCTCTCCAGCAAGACCTTGACATAATGGACTTGGGGTGGGGGGTAAATTTTGAAGAATGCGGGGCGGGGGGGACAACTCAAGGAGGCAGGAGCCCTGAAACGGACAATAGAATGTTGGGTTCCAAAAAGTTGCAGAGTGGGAGGAATTGTTCCAGGAGAAGGTGATAAGTAGAAAGAAACATGGTTACTATTGATATTAAGACTTTTTTGCATAACCCTTTGCACTTTGGAGCTTTGGTACATATTCTCTCACCTGATCCCCATGGCAGCCTGTTGCATGATTATTTTCGTTTTACAGAGAAGAAATTGAGACCCAAAGAGCTTCAAGGACTTGCCCAAGTTCCAGATCCAGCCTATGGTAGAGGCGGGACTCAAAGGAAGCTCCTGCGTCTCTGAGCTCTTTCCGTCACACCCTACCCCTGTGCTTCACATTTTACCTGCAGGGAATACTCTTTTCTAATTTAAATTTATCCAGCCCAAAGATTTTATCTTCCCTTTGAGATTGCGTGAGATGTTGAATGGAGATGCTCTGTAAGTAGTTGGCTCCCTTCCTCTCCTCTCTCCATTTAGTGGGTCCCTGTCCAGTCTGTTCAGTGGAACAGTCATACTAGCTGACATCCAGGGCACATGGCTGTGTGCTGGGGGTCTTGCAAATCATATATCTAATTCTCGCCATAATCTTAAAGATAGTCTACTATCCACAGTCTACAGAGGCAAAGACCAAGGCTTAGAGAGTAGAAACAGCTTGCTGAAGGTTACTCAGGTGGTCAACAGGGAGTCAGGATTCAAACCCAAGTGTGTCTGTCTAAAGCCCATGAAGAAGCATTGTCATCAACACGCAAAAGCTACCAAGTGGTATCTTTCTCCTTTTTTTTTTTCTTTTAAACTAGCTATTATTCTCAAATTCCCATTCATAAAAAAGTTAAGCCCTTAGGAACCGTCCTTACTCAAAAATACTTTTATTCATGTTTTTGTAGAACCTATGAACAAGAGGTTCACTACATTATGTACCTGGAAGTAGAATTTCTGTTTCCTGTAGTGATGGACACTTTCAATTTTACTAGGTAAGTAAAGTGGTACCAAAGTACGCAGCTCCCTGTGGCATATGGAAAAACTATTGCTTGCTCTACTTCCTACCCAAGACTTGGCATTGTGAGAGCTTAAAATTTTTTTCTAACCTAGTAATGTGAAATGGTATTTCACTGTGGTTGTAATTTGCATTGTTTTGATGACTA
This sequence comes from Mellivora capensis, assembly GCA_004024625.1. Lineage (NCBI taxonomy): Eukaryota > Metazoa > Chordata > Mammalia > Carnivora > Mustelidae > Mellivora > Mellivora capensis. The sequence continues at coordinate 19,372 of PISX010021681.1, forward strand.
ATGAGGTTGAGCACCTTTTTATAGGCTACTGGCCATTTGCGTTCCCTCTATGGTGACATGCCTTTTCATAGCTTCTGACTGTTTTCCTATATTGGCTTATTTATCTTTCTTCTTGGGTTTTGGAAGTTCTTTGTAAGATAGTCTGGATATTAACTCTCTGTGAGTTACATGTATAGCATATATTTTATTCTGATTTGTGGCTTGTCTTCCACTCAATTGCCCTTTGGTAAATATATTTTATTTATAATATATGGAATTCATCAATTTTAAAGGGTTCCACTTTTTTGTGTCTTGTTTTAAAAATCCTCTGCTACTCTGAAATTATAAAATATTTTCCCCATTATCTTTTAAAAGTTTTAAGTGTTTATATACAGCAATGTTTTCAAACACTCTCATTAATTTTAATAATTTGTTGGTAAATGCTTTTGGGTTTTCTGGCAGACAATCATATTGCTGATTAATAACATTTGTGTTTCTGTCTTTGAATATTTATATTTTTATATCCATTTTTACCTACTGTGCTTTGCAAGATTTTGGAGTAGAATGTTCAGTAGAGATGGTGAGAGTGGGCACTCTTGTTTTATTCCTGATTTGACCATTGAATAAGATGTTGGCTGTAGGTTTAGGGTGACAAACTTTGTTTAGGATAAGGAATTTCCCTTGTGAGCTAAATTTAATAAGATCTTTTTACACGAAAAATGTTGAATTATATCAGTGCTTATTCTGTGTCTATAAAGGCTATCTTAAGTTCTTGGTTTTTAATCTGTTAATGTGGTAAATTGCATTAATAATTTTCTAATGTTAAGCCAACTTTGCATTCCTGATATGAAGTCATGTCAATTTTATACAGGTGCTTTATTGAGACATTACATCCATCTGAATGAAATTAGTTGTATGCATTAATCTGACTGGAATCAACAGTTATACGAGCTACATAAAATGAATTGACAAGTATTACCTCTTAGCCTTTTCTCTAGAAAAGTTTGTGTGAGGATTAAAATGATGGGTCCCTTGACTCTGTTTGACAGAACTTCCTATAAAGTCAGCCTGTATCAGATGTTTTCTTTGGGGGTGGAGGAATTTTGATTCCTGATTTATTTTCTTTAATGGTCATAGAGCAATTCAGATGTTTCATTCTTTCAGAAATTGGTTTCATAGGGGCACCTGGGTGGCTCAGTCGGTTAGGCATCAGACTCTTGGTTTTGGCTCAAGTTGTGATCTCAGGGTCATGAGATGGAGCCCTGTGTAGGGCTCTGTGCTCAGCAGGGAGTCCGCTTCAGATGCACTCGCTCCCTCTTCCTCTGCCCCTCCTCCCTGCTCTCTCTCTCTCTCTCTAAAATGAACAAATAAATCTTTTAAAAAAAGACATTGGTTTTATTATTTGTGTTTTTTGGTATTTATAATTTTGGTCTGTGTTGTCTAAGCTTTCAGCTTTACTTATCTTCTCATCATCAGAGCTTTTGCTGAGGTGTGGTCCCCTTCATTTCTAGTTTCTTGTTTGGGCCTCTTTCCCATCTCCTTCATCCTTATCTTCTCTTCTTCCTACGTGCTGTGCAATTTACCACAGTGACTAGCTTGATTGATTTTTTTAGATTTACCCTGTTTGTGATTCATTGGCTTTTCTGAATCCAGTAGGACATATTTCTTAAAATATGGAAAACCCTCAGTTCTCAATATTTTCTCAAAATTGCTTTCTCTAAATCATTCTCCTCTCCACTTGTACAACTTTGGTCAGATGTATGTTAGCGCTTCCCCAGGTTCCATCACTTCAATTTCCCTTCTCATCCTTCCATGTCTCTTCATATTTCTTTCATATTTTCCATATTTTGGTCTCTGCTCTATACCTGGGTAATTTTTTGAGATCTATCTTCAAGTCAAATAATTAACTCTCCAGCCAGCTTTTGCCTTCTGTAAGGATTTTGACTCCTGTTACTATTTTTGTTTTCATTTCTTGAAGTCCTATTTGGATATCATCTAAATCTGCCTGGTCATCCTGTTCACGCTTCATCATCATCATATGTTTAATATTCAATTTTCATTCTGGATCTGGATCTATTCCTCCTTTATTGTGCCTTGTTTTCTCATGTATATTGGGATTTTTATTTATGTGAGCATAAAAACATTACCTATGGGTATTCTTTGCGGTTGGGTTTAAATAGCAATCCACGAGAAAGGATTAGTATTTACTCTTGCCAGTTACTTGAAAAAACTAACTCAGGAACTACCTTTTTTTTTTTTTAAGATTTTATTTATTTATTTATTTAACAGACAGAGATCACAAGTAGGCAGAGAGGCAGGCAGAGAGAGAGGGGGAAGCAGGCTCCCTGCTGAGCAGACTTGATCCCAGGACCCTGAGATCATGACCTGAGCTGAAGGCAGAGGCTTAACCCACTGAGCCACCCGGGTGCCCCAGGAACTACTTTTGATATTTGTGTTGAGGTATTTTGTACAGCATAGGTAGTTTGTATTGAGGACTTGCTCATAGATAGGTACTTTTGGAGGAAGCAATTTTTCTCTCTACTGAAGGCCAAAGGTGAGACACACCTCCTTCCTTGCCAACCCTGTTCTTGAGTGGATCTTATTTTCCTAGACATTGTTTCACTGACATAAACAGCCTTCTCAGAGTCCTAATTTTATGTGAGAATCTCTGTTCTGACATCCACCTTGAGCATTCTCAAGTCCTGTTGCTATCATCAGATGTTACAGGTGCACTTGTCAAAAACGCAAAAGAAAACAAAACCAGGCACTGAGGGTGTAGGTTTTTGGAGAAGCTGCCATGCTTACTTCTGTCTATGGGTTTGTATTCCAACTTCAGGTTTAGGATCTGAGGAGTTCTCTTCTTTTCTTGCAATATTGGCTAGGCTCCTTAAAAGATTTCTACTTTACTTTTTAAAAGATTATTTATTTATTTAATTATTTATCTGGGAGAGAATGAGAGAGGGAGGGAGGCGGGTCAGAGAGAGAAGTAGACTCCCTGCTGAGCAGGGATTGGATGCGGGGGCTCGATTCCAGGACTCCAGGATCCTGACCTGAGCTGAAGTCAGTCACTTAACCAACTGAACCACCTAGGTGCTCCTAAAAATTTCTACTTTATATTTTATCCAACATTTTAAAAAATTTTCCCTTTTTTCAGAAGGATTTTGCACTATTCAGTTCTCTGTATTGCTGGAAATATAATCTTTCTGTAGTATTCTTTATCCCAACTTTTCCCACCTAAAAAGCCCTCATTCATACTCAGATTTCTCACTGAGATGTTGATTCTTCTGGGGAGCATTCACTGTTCCACTCACTGCCAAAGCAGAATAAATTAGTCCATTGTCTGTGTTCTCACATACTTGGAACATTTTATAAAGATCTCCCACATTTTTATTTTAGTTATTTGCTTATCTGCTTCCTCCTACTGTTCTGCAAGTTCCTGGCAGAGTGTTTTAATTATTATTTTAGGTTCCATATTTAACACAGTGCGTAACATAACATAAAATGAACAGTGAAATGTGTATTTGTTTTGAGTTTCAATACAGAAACAAATAAAACGTCATTGTTTACCAAATGAAGTCCAAACTCATTAGCATTTCACTCAGGTACCTCTACAATCTAACTGCAACCTCCTTTTCCAGGTTTATTACTCAATCATTGCATTGTTAATTAATATAGTAGTTATCTATCATCATTATTCATACATTTCTTATCTAAGTATTTTTCGAGTGCTATTATATGCAAGACTCTATGCTGAACAGTGGGACGATCTCCATGTATAAGACAAATATGATTTATGTCTTCATGGAGTATGTTAGCAAAGGAGGCAAATATTAAGTAATTATATAATTATTTAGTTATATCGTGATAAGTATTACAAAGAAAAGATAGAAGCCCGAGAGACGCTCAGCAAAATATTTTGGTGCACTGATGGAACAGCAGCGTCCTGGGCATATGGAACAGCTCACCCTCTCATTCATTCTGTGCAGCAACAAGGAACCAATCATTGTCCCTTGAATGTGACCATGATGATGCCTGGGCTCAACAGGTTTCATCTGTCTGATCTGTCCTTATCACTCACCTGTCCTCCACCACCTCTGTCTGTCAAAATGTCAGGATCCCACTTCTTTCCCAAAGGTTTTGTCCATGAAGTCTCCCTTGGTATAGAATGTATTTTACTACCTTTTTTCCCCACTTGATATCTTCATTATGGTGTTGATATCCTATGGTGTATGATATCCACATACATATCCTACATATGTGAACTATATGAAGGCAAGTGATATATTTTATTTAGCTTGATAACTTTCTGCTATGTAGAATCTCAGCTGGCCACTGTTTTCTTCTCATAAATAAAAATATTTTATTTATTTATTTGAGGTGGGGGAAGCAGACTCCCTGCTGAACAGAGAGCCTGATTCTGGGCTCGATCTCAGAACCCTAAGATCATGATGGGAGCCAAAGGCAGATGCTTAACTGACTGAGCCACCTAGGCACCCCATGACCACAGTTTACTTCTATGGCAAAGTTACAACCAGACTGTGCCAGACCAGAAACCACAATGACGTCAGAAAAAAACTACAAACTGGTTTACCAAGAGGAGAATTTTTGAAAAATCAACCATGCCAAACCACAAGTTCACAAGGTTTTGGACAGGTAGCCAATACCCAGGACCTTTTCAAGCTTAGTACTGTTAACCCACCAATCTGGCACAAAATAAAAAGCCCTGAACTATATAACTTGATTTGGCCATGTTGGGTAACACCAACTGTCTAAGCTCTGCAGGTAGGGAGTTAGTGTGGTATGGTTAACCCCTTCTCTGCTCTTTCCATAAGGAATGGATTCCAAGGACTATTTGCCCCAAATCATTCTGGGTTGGAAGACAAAGTATCTGGGGTGGGAGGACACTCAGGTGAGCTCAAAGCAAGAGTTAAAATGAAGACCCACGTATCATATTTCCAAATATTTAAAATTTATAAATTAAGTTCACACATAGTTACAAAAAAAATATGTTCCATTCTACCACCTTGACAAATACATCCTGCGAACAATATAGAAGACCAGGTTTTAATTTGAAATTCTCTAACACATTGCAAGATGGTGGCTCAAGAAGAACCAGGGACTCCATTCTCCAAGAATGCTTCTCCTTCTTTTCCCACCTTTGACTCCATCCTTCACTAAAAGTGCCTTGCATACATATATATATAAATATCCTAGCTCACATATCCAAGTTCCATAATACTTTCAAAATTGGTACCCTTTGGCTTCCTCTCCTAGAGGCACAGTCTATCCTCAGAAGAATAGATCCAAGAAAGAGGTCTATGCAGGCCCCAGAAGCAAGTTCAAGGCCATTTGGGTAGGAAATTATTGGGTCTTGAAGCATAGTCTTGAGGGAAGGCTAGGGCTTCAGGTGAGCCCTTTCCTTCGGTCCCATGGACCCTTTACCTTACAGGGAGAGTCTTAGCCAGAGAAGAGTGGAGTGGAGTCTCCTAAAAGGATGAGCCTGGATCAAGAGCCCCTCTCACTTGCATCTAAGGACAGTGTCATGGAAAGGGCCTAGGATTTTTGTACTAAATAAAGTTAGCAAAGAGGATTTTTCAACACTTCAATATGATACCCTTTGATGGCATGTGAAGAGAAATATGCAAAGAAACAACCATGTGACGATGGAGGCAGAGGCTGGAGTGATACATCTATAAGCCAAGGGGTATCAAGGATTGCCAAGAACCACCAAGAACTAGGAAGAGGGAAGGAAGGATTTCTTCTCTAGTGCCATCAGAGAGCATGGCTCAGCTGACACCCTGACTTCAAACTTCCAGCCTCCAGAACTGTGTGACAATAAATTTTTGTTGTTTTAAGCCACCCCGTTTGTGGTACTTTGTTATAACAGCCCTAGGAAACTAATATGATCCTTATGCATAGTTTTGTTACAGTAAGTCTTTTTTTTTTTAAAGATTTTATTTATTTACCTGAGAGAGACAGAGAGACAGAGAGAGCAAGAGAGAACAGCAGGAGCTGGAAGGAGAGGGAGAAACAGGCTCCCAGCTGAGCAAGGAGCCCAATGTGGGACTCGATCCTGGGACCTTGGGATCATGACCTGAGTGGAAGGCAGATGCTCAATTGACTGAGCCACTCAGGTGTCCCTTGTTACAAAACTTTGTGTGAGTCATGTGGGTTTGATTTTTTTCATAATTGCTTTAGACATTCTAAGTTATGTACAATTCTATGTGTATTTTAGAATTGCCTTGTCATTTTCTACAGAAAAAAAAAGTATGCGGGGATTGCACAGAATCAATAAACCAATCTGGAGAACATTGTCTTAAAAATGAGATTTCAATCCATGAACATGGTATATAATTCCATATACTTAGTTAAGTCTTCTTTCGTTTCTCTCAGCAGTGTTACACAGTTTAAGGTGTAGAGATCTTGCACATCTTTTGTTAAGTTCAGTTCTAAGAATTTTATGTTCATGTATTTGTTAATACATTTTTTCAATTTTATTATCCAACTATTTATTCTTACTATATAAAATACAATTTTTTGGTATATAAACCTATTATCTTGTGACTTTGCTAACTTCACATTAATTATAATGGTCATTTTGTAGATTTCTTTGGATTTCCTATATAAGAAATTTTTTTCATTTGAAATGCAGTTTCCATGACTTCCATCCACTCTTGATGCCTTTTATCTCTTTTTACTGGATGTTATTATCATTACATGGGTGCTAGGTACAGAATTCATTCTCTCAGCTCAGTGCATGATCTTGAAAAATGGTGAATCTTCATGGACTTACTTGCCTTTCCTGATATCCCGAGATTATGCAGAGGCAGGCAGGGACTTCTTTTCACATTGATGTTTCACATAACTTTCCCTAGACTGTCTTGCACTGACTCATTTTGCTTCTCCCTAAGTTGAAGAATCATGATTTCTAAAAAAATCCCAAGAATGTGTCTGTTTATGTTCAGGATTGCTTATTTAGGGCAGGAGTGACATTAAAAATGCTGATGAGCTGTTCAAGATTTTTTCTTTCTTTTCTTGTCCTTCCCTTTTACATTGTATAATGTACATTTTCTAATATAATACTATATTCTTTATTTAGTAACTACTGAATTTTTTTTTGCTTCTTTTAAATTTACTTTGTATTCATTTTGTTGGATATTTGGAAGAGGATAGTACATGATATGGCTTCATTTTTCTATCTTTATCAAGAAGTTCCATACTTAGTCTTCAGCAGATGGAACTTAAACTCAAATACTAGAGTCTAAAAAATAGTGTATAAAAAAGAAATGGGCTGTATGGAGCCTGGGGGGAAGAGAGGTTCCAGGATTTGTCTAGAGGAAGCAGTTACTACTCTGTTCCTATAAAATGTTTCATGGGAACATGCGACGAGGTCTCAGGATTTTTAAAGAAAAGCTAGAAAGCATATTTTTTTAAAAGTAAAATCTCTCTCTTTTTAAATGTTGGCTACTAACTCAAATTAAAAAAAAAATTCTGAGGGCAAAAATAAATATTGGCAACCTGGATGTAGTTCTCAGGCTACCAGTTCCTTTTGGAGAATCACTTCATGAAGGGCTCAGCCATCCCTCTGGTGCTATTGTAAGTCAGAGTAGAATTTTGGCTTGAGTATTCTGATGCAGTTCAACAAACAAATGAGCAAGTCATTAGCAATATTGATTTCCAAAAGCATTAGTACAATCTCTTCAAACTAATGAGGAAAAATACTTGTCTGTTAAAAGTTTTATAACCAGTTAAGCAATTAGTTAAGAGTGAGGGCAAAGGGGCACTTGGGTGACTCAGTGGGTTAAGCACCTGCTTTCAGCTCAGATCACGAAGTCAGGGTCTGAGATGGAGCCCCAAGTCCGGCTCCCTGCTCAGCGGAGAGTCTGCTTCTCCCTCTCCTTCTCCCCCTCCCTGCCATGCACTCTCTCTCTCGCTCTCCTTCAAATAAATGAAAAATAAAATATTTTTTTAAAAAGTGAGGGCAAAATTAAGACTTCCTTTTTCATTAGCTTTTAATATTTTTAATTACCTTTAATTTTATGAAATTTTACCATGTTTTTTAAGCATAAAAGTACAAAGAGAAACTAGATTGCAGACTCTAAACTATTGAAAGACATGGTTCAGTAAGAAGGAAGTCAAACCCCTAACGAGGATGTGAGAGCGATGATGATCACAAGACTGGAAGACATGCCAATAAATTTAACTAATTAAATGTTAATTTAAAATTACATTTTGTGTATTTTAGAAGGTCAAAGTAAAACTCAGTCAATACAAACAAGGTAAGGATTTGCAATAATTACGTTTATCCTGTGCTAAGTTCTGAGTCTTGGTATGAAAGGGTAGACATACAATGTGTTGACGAACGTTAGAATTTCTTAGAAAACAACATTCAGTTACATAGTGGCAAGTTAAAATTCCATTCAACTTATTTTTTGTTTCTGGTGAAGTTGGCTTTCTTTTGAAATAACAATACTTCTCTAAATTGTTAACATTGGGTTTTGTTATTTGACTTTTGAAACCATTGAAATGTAATTGGGAATAATATGTGTTATGGTCAAATGGAAGGTTTCAGAGCCTTTACCAAGGTTTCAGTGTGAACTTCACCATGATCTTTTTTCTTATGCCTCCAGACTGGGGTTGCCAGATAAAGCACAGGATATTCAGTCCAATTTGAATGTCAAATAAACAACAAACAGGAAAACATTTTTAGTATAAATATGCCCCATGCAATATTTGTGACATACTTACACTAAAAGTATTGCTCATTGATTATCTGAAATTCAAAGGTAACTGAAATAAACACCACTCACAAAAATTAAGCTCAAAATGCATTACAGACTTAAATAAAAATCGCAAAACTATAAAACTCTTAGAAAATAAAAGAGAAGAAGAAGGATCTTGTATATGACAATGACTTTTTTAGAACAAAAGATATAATCCATGGAAGAAATAATTCATAAACTGAACTGCATTAAAATTTAAAACCTCTGCACTGCAAAAGACAATGTCAAGAGGATGAGAAAACGAGCCACAGAGTGGGAGAAAATATTTGCAAGAAACACATCTGATAAAGAACTGTATCTAAAACTGAAAAGCAAGAGAACAAATAACCTGATTTAAAAATGGGCCAAAGACCTTAACAAACACCTTGCCAAAGAAGATAAACAAATGGCAAATAAACATATGAAAAGATACTCCCATCATATGTCACCAAATACAAATTAAAACAAGATACCCCTACATATCTATTAGAATGACCAAAGTTCAGAATACTGATATCATCAAATGCTGGTAAGGATGTGGAGCAACAGGAACTCTCAATCATTGCCAATGGGATTGCAAAAATGGTACAGCCACTTTGGAGAACAGTTTTGTGATTTCTTACCAAATCAGCATATTCTTAGCATATGTTCCAGTAATTGTGATGCCAAAAATGAACCCTAAGGTCAACTCTAGTCTTTGAGTGATGGTGATATGTCAGTGTAGGTTCGTCAGGTAGAACAACTGTACCACTCTGGGGAGGATGTCAATGGTGGAGAAGTCTATGTATGGAGTAGGGATGAGGAATGGGGAGTAGAAAAGAAACTTCTGTCTTTCCTGTGAAGTTTGCTGTGAACCTAAAGCTGCTTTAAAAAAAAAAAATTAGGTATTTATTTTTTAAAAAGTCAAGTCATGTACTAAGTATAGAACCCTGCAATGTATGTAGAAAAATATGGTCCATATCTAGAGAATATTAAATATTCTTGCAAAGCAATAAGAAAAACAATCAATTCAAGGAAATGGGGCAAGAATATCCACAGGCAATTTTCAGGTCAGAACGACTGCAAAGACAATAAATATGTGAAAATGGCTCAACCTCATGAACTTTTGTTGAACACAAATGATAATAATAATGAGATACTATTTCACAAGCATTACATTTATAAAAATTCAGAATTATGGCAATGCCAAGTATTTGTAAGGACAGGGAACAGGGTAACACTCATGCCTGCTCTTGGGGAGACAAACTGATATCATTGCTTTGGAGCATCGAAGGTACTCTTACTCTCCAGTATACCATGCTGAAGAAATTCCAACGCATACTTAAGGAGGCATGTGCAAGAATGTTTATTGCAACTTTTTTGTGAGAGCAACAGTTTGGAAATTATTTAAATATCTATCAACAGAAGAATGTGTACATTGCAATCTAAGTATATAATAGAATACTATTCAGCACTTAAAATGAAGATGAATGAGCTGCACTTATCAATATTGATAAAAGATAAGTTATGGAATGACAGTGTAAGGCCATCTGCATAAAATTTTTAAATGTGCAAAACTTCTACTTCTAGCTTAGGGATAAAAACATAGATAGCAAGAGTAGCAAATGGATGAATGGATAAAGAAGATATGGTCCATATATACAATGGACTATTATGTCTCCATCAGAAAGGATGAATACCCAACTTTTATATCAACATGGATGGGACTGGAGGAGATTATGCTGAGTGAAATAAGTCAAACAGAGAGAATCAATTATCATATGGTTTCAGTTAGTTGTGGAGCATAAGGAATAACACAGTAGACATGGGGAGATGGAGAGGAGAAGTGAGTTGGGGGAAATTGAAGGGGGAGATGAACCATGAGAGACTGTCGACTCTGAGAAACAAACTGAGGGTTTTGGGGGGTGGGATGGGTGAGCCTGGTGGTGGGTATTAAGGAGGGCACATATTGCATGGAGCACTGGGTGTGGTGCATAAACAATGAGTTCTGGAACACTGAAAAGAAATAAAATAAAATAAAATAAAATAAAATAAAATAAAATAAAATAAAATAAAAAAAAGAGTAGCAAATGAAGCATGGGAAATCAGGAGAGTACTTATCTCCCTGGAACAAGGGAAGAAATTAGGACGGGATTCTCCAACTGTTATTTGTTGTTGTACACTATTTCTCAAAAAAAAAAAAATTTTTTTTTTTCCAGAAGGAAAAGTAAAATCAAGACTTTTAACAGCAATCATCTCTGGGTGTGTGAGTCTATTTTGTGCTTGTTATTCTAGGATTTCTTTCTCTTTTTTTGTCTCTGTTGTTGTCCAAAAGGGCGATCTTTTCCTGAATAGGAAATAATTAGGCTTTTTCTCTAGCTGAATATTGTGGACGTGTGTGTCTATATGCATATGTGTGAAAAAGCACACTGTCCTCCAGTAACAGTAATGGCAGTTACAACTGTAGAAATTTTTCTCCATCAATCATCGAGAACATTCAGTGGAAAAGTGATTTTTCTGGACTATGCTGATGGTAATCTCACAAAAGTCTTGGCATGTGTGGAATGACCTCACCCACGGTGGTTTCCAGGGTTTGGATGGGAACCAGTTTCTGGCTATTTCACCATCTTCAGAGAAGTGAGAGGTGTTGCTTCAGGGACACTAGGTCAGCACCGCATCTCCCGAAAGGCCCTGCCCTGCCATGCAATCTTTTCTGAAACTAATGAGATCAGCAGCCTTTCACGAAACCATGAGTCATCCCTATCGGTGAGGATTTCCAGGAGCCTGAAGAGTGCCTTGAAGGGCAGGCTTCACCAGATGTGCTCGTATCCCCAGCATTTCCCCTAATGCCGAGCCCGGCATCCAGCTCATGACCAACGGTCACAAGGTCACCAAGCGCCTAAAACACTACTGTGCTTCAGGTAAGGACCTGTAAAATTAATGCAATTCCAATTACAATGCCAGTTGGACTGTTTTTCAGGAACTTGATGATCTGATATTTATGTTGGCTCACAAGTAATCAAAACATCATTAATTTTAAGACATATTAGAAGAGCAGTAATAAAAACAGCGTGGTATTTGTTCAGAAAGAGACAAATCAGGCCATGGAAGAGAAATCGGTGTCAGATACAGACCGATAATAGATAGACAGATGATAGACTTATTGACAAGTTCATAAAGACACTTGGCTAATAAATGGCATTGGGAAACTAAAAAACAGATTATTATGGGAAACAAATCAAAGCTAGACTCCGTCTAACTTCATAAATAACAGTAGATCCTAGATGAACTAAAGACCCAAATGGGAGCAGTAAACAATAAAATAAATAGAATAAAATGCAGAATATCTTTGTAACCTAAGAGTTGGAGGTGGAGAAGGATGGGAGCATGGCAGATAATAAAACTTCCAGAATACAAATGCTATGGCAAAAAGAGAAAGAAAGAAAGGAAGGAAGGAAGGAGGAGGAAGGATTTGACTGTAGCAAAATCAAGAACTTTTGTTCATAGAAGGACACCAAGAACAAAAGTAATAGGTAAGTGATGGAACTTGCAGTCTCTGAAGCCAAAACCAATAAAATTTTCAAGGAAACTCATTATAAGACAATAGACCTAATAGAAAAAATAGGCAGAGGGTATAAAAAGGCAACTTACAGAAGAGGAAACATAAAAGGTTACTTAGTATTTGAAAGACTCAAAATTATGAGTGACCAGAAAAAGCAATTTAGGAAAAGTTAACACTTCACATCAAATACTTCTTCCCAAAGCTGGACGTTGGCAGACTGGGTGCGGACCAGGAACCACTAGAACCTTCATGTGCACTGTGGGAACTTTTCCCAGAGATTCCACTCCCGGGTATATATCTCAGATGATTTTTCACCCAGTCCCAGAAGAGCCCAGGTACCATAATATTCATTGCTGTGTGAATGCAGCAGTGACAGACCTTCGAGACAACTAGCAGGTCCCTCAGTAAAAGAGGAGAGAGGGTAATTATGGGAGATACTTGCCCTGGGGCACTGTGTAGCAATGAGGAGCAAGGAATTCAGAGTAATGACAGTAACATGGAGAGGCTTTTTAAAAAATGTTATACCAGGGTGCCTGGGTGGCTCAGTGGATTAAGACTCTGCCTTCGGCTCAGGTCATGATCTCAGGGTCCTGGGATCAAGCCCCACATCTGGCTCTCTGCTCAGTGGGGAGCCTGCTTCCCCCCCTCTCTCTGCCTGCCTCTCTGCCTACTTGTGATCTCTCTGTCAAATAAATAAATAAAATCTTTAAAAAAATTTTTTTAAATAAAAAATGTTATACCTAGTATTAAAAAAATTAAAAATGGAACGAGATATATAATGGAATAGAAATTATATAACATTGAAAAAAGCACACAAAAACATATTTGAAGAACACATATTTAAAAAAAAAACCAACTAAATGTGTACCATAACAACAAACACATTAAGTAGAATAGAATGGTTGCCCATAAAAGTGGGACTGAAAATAAAATACAATAAATAAGTAAGTAAAACCAGAAAGAGATGCTTAGGGGACCACTAATAATTGTGTTCAACAAACTTCAGAGTGTGATTAACTCATCACTAAAGCTATCCTTACCCTCCAAGGGCTCATACTCTCATAGGGAAAATGATACTACAAAAGTCAGACATTTTCTATACATTAAGGAATTCAAGTGGCAAAGAGAAGATGTTTATTAAACAGATGTTCCAATCAAGCCAGGTGGACTGTGATTAAACCATATTACAGGATGTATTAGAAAATAATATAGAATGGCCATCTGGTTTTTTTTTAAAGATTAAACTCCCTAGACTTCTCCTTCTGGGAGTATGTAATGGCACAGTTCATTCTGAAAATCTGAGCAGAATTACGTGAGGCAACCCATCACAGATGCATGTGTAGGGATGGATGGGAATGCATTAAGGGTACTGTGTTCACTGCAATTCTCATCAGCACTTTGGACTATGCATTGATAATGAGGGACAGCAAGATGAACATAGCTATTATATGTAATATCAATAAGCCATTTATTATGCATATCTGCCTATGTTCCTAGATTTTAA
>PISX010021682.1:0-33149 GCA_004024625.1 Mellivora capensis
CCCTTTTATATATCTGTCTTAGCTTCTCTGAAAGAGTATAAACTTTTGGGGGGCATATTAACAATAAGTATTTCCTATCCTCCAAGGTACTACTTCCCCTTTATGTGTGTGTATGTGTGTGCATGCATGTTAAAATAGAACATGTAAAATAGAACAAAATAGAATTCTTAGAACAAGTTCTAAGAATAGAACTTGGAAGACTGGACTATTATCCTAGCTCTCTGTGAACTAGCTGTAGGTCATGTCATTCTTTGTTTCCTTAGATGGTTACTGAGGAGATTGGATAGCTCTGTTCTAGTGCTAAAATTTGCTGTCTTTATGAATATATGTGAAAGAACATTGAAGACATTTAAGTACCATGTTAATGTAAAATGTGTATTTTTTTAAAGATTTATTTAGTTTAGAGAGAGAGAGAAAGAGTGTGCATGAGCAGGGGGAGGGAAAAAGAAGATGGAGAGAGAATCCTCAAGCAGACTCCCCACTTAGTGCAGAGCCCAATGCAGGGTTCAATCTTAGAACCCTGACATCATGACCTGAGCTGAAATTGGGACTTGGCTGCTTAACCAACTGAGCCACCCACATACCACTAATGTAAGATGCATATTATGAAAACAGTAGGATTATGGATAAACCAAGGCAAATTTATTCCCCTATAAGGCCCAAATTATGCCACAGAAATAGCTGCTACTTACATGCTCTGGCATCCTTCTCCTTTAAAGCCCTTCACTATTTATATATCTCATTCAGACTAATTAACCATTCTATCCTTTTTTTCACTATTCTTTCTTATGTCTCATCTTCTCTTGCCACTTCTTTGCCACATAAATCTTTTATCTTTACAAAATATTTTATTTCTTTCCTCTTGATTATTTCATGCATCTCAAATAACCTCACATACAATCATGCCTCTGTTTTCTCAAACACTCTACATAAATCATCTAAGGATATTTATTTTGTGACTTTCAGAAAAACTGTCTTCTCAGATTACTCTCTTGGAGGCTCAGAATAGAAGTGGAGAGGCAGATAGAGAAGTCAGTGAGGTAAGTGATATGTTCTTAAAATAAAGAGAATGTGAACTAGAGGAGTTAGCTTCAAACGTAAGCATTTCTGCAATTTTCTGATGTTGACCAAGCATTACAATACCTAGAAAGTGAGATCTATTTTAAAAAGTAAAAATGGTTATTATTTCCCATTTAGTCTCATTTATTTGTGAATACTTGGATTTTTAAAATTTGTTCTGAAGCAAAGTACAAGGACGGTAGCCATTTATTTGGAATTTTCTAATCCATTTCTCAAACTGGGTTATTATTTATCTCAAATTCTTTACCATCTCAGAAAAGTTTCTCAGTGAGATTAGATAAAATCTCTAGTTCCCCTCCACTAAATTGGCATAGGTTCATTTCGGGTTATATTAAAAAGGAATTTTTGAAGATTGGTGCTTTTTATAACCTGAAAATTCCTATAAAAAATATGTGGTTCTTTAATATTCTGTTGATTTAAGATTATTGTTAGCTGTATTGTGTTTAATTAGCTTTATTCTTCCAATCAAGAAGTCCATGATAGAGTCATAAATGGCCTTGAAGAATAATGTAACTTTTTAACAGAAGTATCTGCCAAAAAAAAAAAAAACACAAACCATCTGCTTAATTATTAGAGTTCTTCAGAGAGACAAAATAGGGAGTATGTATATATGTAGAGAAAGATTTATTTTAAGGGAATTGGTTGTTCCTGCAGTTGTGGAAGCTGGCAAATCCAAAATCTACAGGGTAGGTGAGCCAGTAGGCTGGAGACCTAGGGAAGAGTGATAGTTTCAAGTCTGAAGGCAGTCTGCTGACAGAATTCCCTCTGGAAGTGGTCTGTCTTTTTTTGTTGTTGTTGTTGTCAGCTGATTGGATGAGGTCTAATTATATTATGGAGGGGTAATCTACTTAAACTCCACTGATTTAAATATTAATCTCACCTAAAAAAATATCTTGACAGAAGCATCTGGAATAATGTTTGACCAAGTATCTAGTATGCCCTAGCCAACTTGACAGTAAAATTAACCACTACACTTATATTCAGTATCTTTTGATGGGGCTACTTGGCAAAAGGAAACTAAATTTTGAAAGTTGTAGCATTATATGGATACTGGCAGAGGAAAATGAATCTTGTTTGGGCAAGCAGGTGCTTAATTTTTTAAGATGCTTAGCAGTAGTGTCTAGTGAAAGCAAGATAACTTAGATCAAAAAAAGAGGAGCAGATAAGAAAGATGGTAATCTCTTAAGAAAAAGAAAATACCAGAAGGGAGAACAAATAAACAGAGAACAATGAAAAAGAAAGGGGGGGGGAAACACACAGAAATTGTGTTTGGTGCCTAGAGTGATCCTTTGGGGTAAGAGAAAGTGAGTAGAAAATGTTCATAGAATGTGTAAGCTCAGCTGAAAGGGGACTAGTATTAGCTGAAAATGTAATGGCAGTAGCTGGGAAAAGCTAAGTTCTTTGGTTCTCTGTTCTCTCATTGTGGATAGCATTGATTTTTTTTTTTCACTTGAGCCAAAAAGTTGATTGAATTTTATAGATATCCTAGGGAGCAGCAGAGGGTGTGACCAAGGGAAGAAGGAAAGTGAGTGAAGTGGCATGACAAAAAGAGGAAATAAGGATACTTAAGGTGAGAGAGAGAACAAAAAAGGAGTTATATTGAAGTCTTCTGGCAGGAGTGATACCTTGACTGTATCAGGTCTTTAATGAATATAGGGATGGATAAAATAGGAATGTGACATGAAGAAATTATAAAGGATTTTTTTCTATGTGTTTAAATAGTGTTTTAGTTTTAGTCTTCAGAAATTTGAGTATGAATAATGCAGAGAGCAAAGAATTTTAAATGATTAAAAATAACGATCATGAAAAATGATAATCTTTCTTAAATAATTTTAAAATGATGAATGTTTTTTGTTCAGTGGCTGAGAATGTTATCAACATAATAGCAAATACTCCTTGAATATTTGCTATGTGCCAGCTTTTGCTAGTAGACGGCAGAGCTAAGATGTGAATTCAGGCAGTTGGGCTGCCAAGTGCTCTTGGCCACTACATTATTCTACAGTCCTATGGGCCTTTTTTTTTTTCCTTATATCAAATTGAAATTTTTTTCTGGGAAAAAAAAATGGTGCTATTGGCAAAGATGGAGATTTTATTGTTGTACACTGAACCCAAATTCATTTAATAAAATTCTAATGAAATTTATCAGATTCACTGATTTTGTTTCCCAGGAAGACAATTATAGAAATAATGTATATGGGTTGAGCAGTCTAACACAGTTATCTTTGTAATAATAATAGTATTTTGTCAAACAAGTCTGTAATTTCATACCCAACCCTCCACAGAACTCCTTTTTGATTATTTGATAGTGGTAATTTATCTTAACCTACTTGTTTGATAATCTACTTATCTGGTAATGGCTATCTTATCTAATAATTTCCATTTCAGTGGATAGCTTAGGAAAAAGAATTATAACTTCCTTCTTGGTTTGGGATGAAACAAAATTTAATGCATTTCCTGCCTCCCTTTTATTTTTAAGTGGTTCTTAAGAGAAACATTAGGAGTTTTAATCCAAAGAAAATAGTTTCCCAAATAAGGGATATCCGGAAAAGGAGTTTCAGGTTACCATAAGGTCTGATGACTGTGGCTTGGCCTCAGTATAAGATTTACAGGGTACTCTCAGAGGTCCAATTTGGGAAATAAAAACTGATTTTAAAAGGATTTAGCAGTTTTATGGTAGGAAGTTTGGACTAGTAAGTTGCAGATTTGAAAAAAATGCATGAAATACGAGTTTTTAGTAGACTTTTTCTTGTAAGACAACTATCTGATTGAGGTTTTTCCTTTCTTTTTTTTAAAATAGATCAACATGGTTGATATGACCAGGCTCAATAGGAGCAGCCCTTCTGCTCAGGAGAGTGGACAGGATGTCCTAGACAACACATTTTCTCAGAAACATAAAGAACTGTCAGTTTTATTGTTGGAAATGAAAGAAGCTCAAGAAGAGATTGCATTTCTTAAGTTGCAGCTCCAGGGGAAAAAGGCTGAGGGGGCCCCTGAGGTCCCTGACCAGAAAGAAATGAAGCAGACAGAGAGTGAAGGAATACCCACAGTTAGAATGAAAATACTGCCTGAAGATACAGGGCAACATTTTCCCTCAATGCCATGTGAAGAAAGCAGTCTTCCAGCAGTTGAAAAAGAAGAGCAGATGAGTAGTAAATATCAAAATAGAACATCTGAGGAAATATCTTTGAATGACACAGGGATGGAGTTAAAATTAACCAGGCAGGATGATGTTGATAAACCCCCTTCTGCTGTACAAGGAATTTGTCAGTGTCACCAGGATGAATTGGAAAGGCTAAAAAGGCAAATTTCAGAGCTTGAGATAAACCTTCATAAAGCAGAAGAAATCTATGAAGAAAATTTAGATGAGAAAGCTAGGGAAATCAGCAACCTAACCCAGTTGATTGAAGAGTTTAGGAAAAATGCTGAAAACACCAACAGTGCATTCACTGCTTTGTCTGAAGAAAGAGACCAGCTTCTTTCTCAAGTGAAGGAACTTAGTGTGGTAACAGAACTGAGGGCTCAGGTACAACAACTGGAAGTGAACCTTGCAGAAGCAGAAAGGCAAAGAAGACTTGACTATGAAAGTCAGACGAATCATCACAATTTGCTTACTGAACAGATCCACAGTCTAAGCATAGAAGCCAAATCTAAAGATGTGAAAATTGAAGTTTTACAGAATGAACTGGATGACATACAGCTTCAGTTTTCTGAGCAGAGTACACTGGTGAAAAGCCTGCAAAGCCAGCTGCAGAAGAAGGAAAATGAAGTGCTTGAAGGAGTAGAACGTGTGAAGGATATCTCAAATAAGATGGAAGAACTTTCCCAGGCTCTTTCACAGAAGGAACTTGAAATAGCAAAAATGGATCAACTCTTATCAGAGAAAAAAAGAGATGTGGAAACCCTACAACAAACCGTCCTGGAGAAGGATCAGCAAGTGACAGAAATTAGCTTTAGTATGACTGAGAAAATGGTCCAGCTTAATGAAGAGAAGTTTTCTCTTGGGATTGAAATTAAGACTCTTAAGGAACAGCTGAACTTATTATCGAGAGCTGAAGAGGCCAAAAAAGAGCAGGTGGAAGAAGATAAAGAAGTTGTTTCTGGCCTTAAACAGAATTATAATGAGCTGAGCCCAGTAGGGCTCCTAAGTAAAGAAGAGCTTCAGCATGAATTAGACCTTGTGAAGAAAGAAAGTGAACAGAGAAAGAGAAAGCTCCAGGCAGCTCTTATTAACAGAAAGGAGCTTCTACAGAAAGTCAGTAGATTAGAAGAGGAATTGGCCAAAGTGAAAGATGAATCTATGAACGAGATCCCGCTCAGTGAGCGTGAGAAGAGGGAAATGGAGGAAGATAAAGAAAGCAAAGAGGACTCAGAAAAATGTGTGACTGCTAAGTGCCACGAAGTAGAAATTTCTTTAAAGCAGACAATATCTGAGAAAGAGGTGGAATTAGAGCATATAAGGAAGGATTTAGAAGAAAAGGTAGCAGCTGAAGAACAGTTACAGGCTGTGATCAAACAGATGAATCAAAACTTGCAAGAGAAGACAAACCAAATAGATTCGCTGCAAGCAGAAATCATTGAAAACCAAGCAGTTATCCAAAAATTAGCCACAGGTAACAAGGATGTAGGTGATGGAGACTCAGCAGCACCTGTAAAAGAAACAGTGGTGATCAGTCCACCTGGTGCAGGTAGTGGAGAGCACTGGAAACCAGAACTGGAAGAAAAGATACTGGACTTAGAAAAAGAAAAGGAACAACTTCAAAAGAAGCTACAGGAAGTGTTAACCTCTAGAAAGGCTATTCTACAAAAGGCACAGGAGAAAGAAAGACATCTTAGAGAGGAGCTGAAGCACCAGAAGGATGAGTATAATCGCTTACAAGAACAGTTCGATGAGCAGAGCAAGGAAAATGAGAACATTGGAGACCAGCTGAGACAACTCCAGATTCAAGTAAAGGAATCTATAGACAGAAAACTCCTGGGCATTGACCAGCAGGATCCAGGCTCTCCCACTCCAAGTTTAAAAGAGCCTTTATTCAAAACCACAGAGCAGCAACCTGCTCAACTTGTTTCAGAGTCTGACTTGCTTTCTCATCCAAGAGATGGAGATGCTCTGCAGAGCAGTAATTATGTTGCCCAGATTAAGACCCAATTGAAAGAAAGAGAGGCGGAGAAAGAGGAGTTGGAATTGAAGGTTAGTTCTGCAACAAATGAGCTTACTAAAAAATCAGAAGAGGTATTTCAGTTACAAGAGCGGATAAATAAACAAGGTTTGGAAATCCAAAGTCTAAGGACAGCGTCCCTTGAAGCTGAAGCCCATGCAGAAAGCCTGAGGCAGAAATTGGAAAGCAGTCAGCTAGAAATTGCTGGATTAGAACATCTAAGAGAATTGCAGCCTGAACTAGATGAACTGCAAAAACTCATAGGCAAAAAGGAAGAAGAAGTTAGATACCTTTCTGGACAGCTTAATGAGAAAGAGGAGGTGCTTACAAAAGTACAGACAGAGATAATGGAACAAGAGGATTTAATCAAGGCTCTGCGTACCCAGCTGGAAATGCAAGCCAAAGAACATGATGAGAGGATAAAGCAGTTACAGGTGGAACTTTGTGAAATGAAGCAAAAACCAAAAGAGACTGGAGAAGAAAGTAAAGCAAAGCAACAAATACAGAGGAAACTGCAAGCTGCCCTTATTTCCCGAAAAGAAGCACTAAAAGAAAACAAAGGTCTCCAAGAGGAGTTGTCTTTGGCAAGAGATACCATTGAACATCTCACGAAGTCTCTGACAGACATGGAAAGCCAAGTTTCTACTCAAAATAAAGAAAAAGATATGTTCTTAGGAAAGTTAGCTCTTCTTCAGGAAGAAAGAGACAAGCTCATTACAGAAATGGACAGATCTTTAATGGAAAATCAAAGTCTCAATGGCTCTTGTGAAAGTCTGAAATTAGCTCTGGAGGATCTTACCGAAGATAAGGAAAAGTTAGTGAAGGAAATCGAATCTTTGAAATGTTCTAAGATTGCAGAAAGCATTGAGTGGCAAGAGAAACACAAAGAGTTACAAAAAGAGTATGAAGTTCTTCTGCAGTCTTACGAGAATGTCAGTAATGAGGCAGAAAGGATTCAGCATGTCGTGGAAACTGTGAGGCAGGAGAAACAAGAACTATATGGCAAGTTAAGAAGCACAGAAGCAAACAAGAAAGAAGCAGAAAAGCAGTTGCAGGAAACTGAACAGGAAATGGAGGAAATGAAGGAAAAGATGAGAAAGTTTGCCAAATCTAAACAGCAGAAAATCCTAGAACTGGAAGAAGAGAATGACCAGCTTAGAGCAGAGGTACAGTCTAGAGGAGGTGCATCTAATGATGGTATGGAAGCACTTCTTTCTTCCAATTCCAACTTGAAAGAGGAACTAGAAAGGGTCAAAACAGAGTATAAAACCCTTTCTAAAGAGTTTGAGGCTTTAATGACTGAGAAGGACTCTCTAAGTGAAGAGGTTCAAGATTTAAAGCATCAAGTAGAAGGTGTTGTGTCCAAGCAAGCTAGCCTAGAGGCCACTGAGAAACAGGATAACCAAAGGAATATCATTGAAGGGGCAACACAGTCTGTCCCAGGTGAGTCTAATGAGCAAGACTCTCGGGATATGAACACTGGGCCAGGAGATTCAGAATCCATTTTGTCAGAGAACAGTGCCAAGAAGCCTGATGAAGGTGAGAATGTCAGCTCACATGATGAAATTAATAACTATCTTCAGCAGATTGATCAGCTCAAAGAAAGAATTGCTGAGTTAGAGGAAGAGAAGCAGAAAGAAAGGGAATTTAGCCAGACTTTAGAAAATGAGAGAAGTACTTTACTGAGTCAAGTATCAACGAAGGATGGTGAACTAAAAATGCTTCAGGAAGAAGTAACCAAAATAAACCTATCAAATCAGCAAATACAAGAAGAACTTGCCAGAGTTACCAAGCTAAAGGAGACAGCAGAAGAAGAGAAAGATGATTTGGAAGAAAGGCTTATGAATCAATTAGCAGAACTTAATGGAAGCATTGGGAATTACTATCAGGATGTTACAGATGCCCAAATAAAAAATGAGCTACTAGAATCTGAAATGCAGAACCTTAAAAAGTGTGTGAGTGAATTGGAAGAAGAAAAGCAGCAGTTAGTCAAGGAGAAAACTAAGGTGGAATCAGAAATACGAAAGGAATATTTGGAGAAAATACAGGGTGCTCAGAAGGGACCTGGCAATAAAAGCCATGCGAAGGAACTACAGGAGCTCTTAAAAGAAAAACAGCAGGAAGTAAAGCAGCTGCAGAAGGACTGTATCAGGTACCAAGAGAAAATTAGTGCTCTGGAGAGAACTGTTAAGGCCTTAGAATTTGTTCAAACCGAGTCTCAAAAAGATTTGGAAATAACCAAAGAAAATCTGGCTCAGGCCACTGAACACCGCAAGAAGGCAGAAGCAGAATTGGCTAGCTTCAAAGTTCTGCTAGATGACACTCAGAGTGAAGCAGCAAGGGTCCTAGCAGACAATCTCAAGTTGAAAAAGGAACTTCAGTCAAACAAAGAATCAGTTAAAAGCCAAATGAAACAAAAGGATGAAGATCTGGAGCGAAGACTGGAGCAGGTAGAAGAGAAACACCTGAAAGAGAAGAAGAACATGCAAGAGAAACTGGATGCTTTGCGTAGAGAAAAAGTCCACTTGGAAGAGACATTTGGAGAGATTCAGATTACTTTGAACAAGAAAGACAAGGAAGTTAAGCAACTTCAGGAAAACTTGGACAGTACTGTGGCCCAGCTTGCAGCTTTCACAAAGAGCATGTCTTCCCTTCAGGATGATCGAGACAGGGTGATAGATGAAGCCAAGAAATGGGAGAGGAAATTCAGTGATGCTATTCAAACCAAAGAAGAAGAAATTAGACTCAAAGAGGAGAACTGCAGTGTTCTAAAGGATCAACTTAGGCAGATGTCCATCCACATGGAGGAATTGAAGATCAGTATTTCCAGGTAAATGTGTAACTTTTTTGCTCTTCTAAATGTAACTGAAGGTAAAGAAGGCCTCTATTTAAACTATTTTTATGCCTTTTAATATTATGGGACTAATTTTGGCTTAAATTTCACTAGAAATTTTCCCTATATTCTGTCTCACTTCTGACTCTCTCTTTTTTTGTCAGTGACTTTTGGCTAATATTAAGGTGGAAAATCTATGTATGCTCCTCTTCCCATCTTTCTATTGAGAGATCTCTTTGATTTCTCCCTTTCTTTTCATTTTCATTTCCACTACTTTGTCAGGATTTTTACTGTGGTACTTCCAAATGATTGTTTTAGCCTCATAAATGATGTCCTCTTTTCTCTTTCCCATATTCAACATCAATTCATACTGCATGAGAGTTATTTCCCTCTAACTTCAATTTTATATCATTTTTCAAATTCAGGAACTAAGGGTGACCGCCATACTGGGCACTCCTCCACTTTTATTAGGATTTTTCTGCTTTGAGACAGGTTTCCGCATTGTCATACCAAGATTATTCCTTTAAGGAGCTATACATGAGCTTTCCTGGAGCAAAGTAAAGCAAAATAGGAGAAAGGACTGCTTTCTAGGGTGTGCAAAGTCATGTCACTAAAATAAGCAACATGGCTTTGGAGTTTTATGGCTTCAATAACCTTAGGTGCAATATATCTTTAAAGCAGAAGATCCAGTAGAACTAATACCTCTTCATTGAAAGGATGAGCACCTTTAATTACGAATACTACTTCATCTTTAAATCTGAGTAATGTAGTATATGTCCCTTAGGCATCAAATAGTGTTCCCTTGAAATCTGTAATTAATGACCTTCTCTCTTTTTTTCTAGGCTTGAACATGACAAGCAAATTTGGGAGTCCAAGGCCCAGACAGAGGTTCAGCTTCAACAGAAGGTCTGTGATACTCTGCAGGGGGAAAACAAAGAACTTTTGTCCCAGCTAGAAGAGACTCGACAACTATACCACAGTTCTCAGAATGAATTAGTTAAGTTGGAATCAGAACTTAAGATTCTCAGAGACCAGTCAGCTGATTTAAATAACTCTTTAGAAAAATGTAAGGAAAACAAAGAAAACTTGGAAGGAATCATAAAGCAGCAAGAGGCTGATATCCAGAATTGTAAGTTCAGTTATGAACAGCTAGAGACAGATCTTCAGGCCTCCAGAGAACTGACCAGCAGGCTGCATGAAGAAATAAACATGAAAGAGCAGAAGATTATAAGCTTGCTTTCTGCCAAGGAACAGGCAGTCCAAGTAGCTGTTGCTGAACTACATCAGCAACATAATAAAGAAATTAAAGAATTGGAAAACCTGTTGTTGCAGGAGGAAGAGGAGAATGTTGTCTTAGAAGAGCAGAACAAAAAGGCTGTTGACAAAACCAACCAGCTTATGGAGGCACTGAAAGCCATCAAAAAGGAAAACTTGCAGCAGAAGGCTCAGTTGAATTCCTTTGTTAAATCCATGTCTTCTCTCCAGGATGACAGAGACCGCATCGTAGGTGACTACCAGCAGCTGGAAGAGCGACATCTCTCTATCATCTTGGAAAAAGATCAACTCATCCAAGATGCTGCTGCTGAGAATAACAAGCTTAAAGAAGAAATTCGATGCTTACGAAGTCATATGGATGATCTCAATTCTGAGAATGCCAAACTAGATGCAGAACTAATCCAATATAGAGAAGACCTGAACCAAGTGATATCAAGAAAGGACTGCCAGCAAAAGCAGCTCCTTGACGCTCAACTTCAGCAGAATAAGGAGCTGAAAAGTGAATGTGTCAAATTGGAAGAAAAGCTGAAGGAGTCTGAGGAAGCAAAGGAGGATCTGCGGAGGTCCTCTCTTGCTCTAGAGGAAGAGAAACAAGGTTTGTCTAAAGAGATTGAGAGCTTAAATGTGTGTGTATCCCAACTAAAGAGACAATTGACAGCCTTGCAAGAAGAAGGAACTTTAGGAATATTTCAGGCCCAACTAAAAGTAAAAGAAGAAGAAGTACAGAGGTTAAGTACTATCCTTTTCTCCTCTCAGAAGAGAATTACAGAACTGGAAGAGGAATTGGTTCGTGTTCAGAAGGAGGCTGCCAAGAAGGTGGGTGAAATTGAAGATAAACTGAAGAAAGAATTGAAACATCTTCATCATGATGCAGGGATAATGCGAAACGAAACAGAAACCGCAGAAGAGAGAGTGGCAGAGCTGGCAAGAGATCTGGTGGAGATGGAACAGAAATTACTCTCGGTCACCAAAGAAAATAAAGATCTCACAGCACAAATCCAGTCTTTTGGGAGGTCTATGAATTCCCTACAAAACAGCAGAGATTGTGCCAATGAGGAGCTTGATGAACTGAAAAGGAAATACGATGCCAGTCTGAAAGAGCTGGCAGAGCTGAGAGAAGAATGGGGCCTCCTAAGCAGGGGAAGAGATGCTCCTGTTTCGAAAGTTGCCCTTTCTGTGAACTCCACTGAGGATAACAGCTTGCCTCACCTCGAGAAACTTAACCAACAGCTTCTGTCCAAAGATGAGCAACTGCTTCACTTGTCCTCACAACTAGAAGATTCTTACAACCAAGTGCAGTCCTTTTCCAAGGCTATGGCCAGTCTACAGAATGAGAGAGATCACCTTTTGAATGAACTGGAGAAATTCCGCAAGTCAGAGGAGGGGAAGCAGAGGTCTGCAGCCCAGCCTGCAACCAACCAGGCTGAAGTCCAGAGTTTAAAGAAAGCTATGTCATCACTCCAAAATGACAGAGACCGACTAGTGAGTGTCTGGTTCTCTTCTGATCTTCATTTGAGAGTTTTTGAGCTTTCCTTTAAAAATTTTTCACTTCTGTAGGAAAAGATGAGCACATTCTTGCATACATGTATTATCTGGGCATTCTGGGACAGTATTATACATCCCACAGGTTTTTTTTGGTCTTAGAGAGACACACAAACATTATCTAAATTACTTTAATTCTGCCAGTACCATTTAAAAACAATTACAGATTTTCTTTGCACAAAACTCTCCACGTTATAAAAGGACTAAAAGACGGAGGCTGTTTTATGTATTTTGTACACACATGTCAATATTTCCAGAATGTGTCACAGTTTAATTGAAGTATAATTAATATACACCTCATATATATTAATATATATAAATTTTTACTGTTTGCAAGTATACCTTTAATTAAGGTATAGGGGTCATTTGGGGCCTTCTTACAGTAAGAGTTTAGCCTTAGGTCATCTGGTAGAATTATAGAGAGGACTCAGCTTATCTCATGTATAACTCAACCCTAATTTGTCACAAAAACGTTAAATATATAAAGAGTTAATTTAAAGAAGTTCAGTACCCAAGTTTTTTTCAATCTGAGAGAAAGATAAGGAGGATCTCTCATGCTAAAATTTTGCTTTTAGAAGGATCCAGTAGTTTAGTTCAGGTCTTTTTTTCTAAGAACCTCTGGTGTATCAAGATTCAGAAGCAAAAACTGGAATTATTATAAGCCAAGCTAAGTTCTACTTTGTGAGGTTACTATCTTCACACTCATGACAGTTCTTAACTCTTTTAAGGCCATGTACTTAGGCCAAATAGGAAATAAATTGAGCTTCAAAAGGCTGGATTTTCCATTAAAAAGTGACCCATGTCCAGAATATGAAAATTCTAGTTTTCAAGAACAGCCTAAATAAAAAGATCATTGCCCCTAACTACAAACTCTTGTTCTAATTTTCTTTTTCATTGTAGGCAATGTGTTCATTCATATTACACTTGATATCCAGTATTTATAGATACCTTTTTCACTTTTGTAATCTGAATAAAACCCCTCTTTTCAGCTGCAATTTTGACAGCAATATGATGTATACGTATTTATTTATATCTTAAAAATAGTTTCAGTTCAGCTGACTTTGTCCTGGGAGCTAATCCTTTTTTTTTTGTTGCTTTCACAATGCAAATGTAAAAGGTTTTCATCAGAACAGTATATACCTCAAAGATGTAGTATTTTATAGCTATCTAGGACTAGATTATCTTCAAAGTCAAAATCTTTTTCCTAGAAGCTATTAGGTTAGATTTTGAATTGACAAGGTTTCATTAAGTCAATTGATTTACTCTTCTTATCTATTCTAAACACTGGGGACAAAACTTGTTATCTCTCAACCCTTGCTATCTCTCAGCCTTTTCTATTTCTCAGTCCCCATTCCACATTTTTGTCTGCTGGATATTTATAAGCCAAGTCAGCATATTTTTACTCCTATATTTCTATAACCCATAGTAATGTTCCTCTGTTCTGTAAGGCTCATAGCTGGCTATGATTTTATTTCATTTATCATCACGGTCTGTCACTTTATTCATAATGGGCCTCAATTATCTCTTTTCCTTCCCATCATCATTTAGGATGAGTTCTTAACACTGTACGTTTAACTGTTGTGGTACTGCTTCTTCCAATTTGTCATTTTCCAGTATATTTTTATATACCATTGCTGAATAAATCTGGAGCTCTGCTTTCTTATTACTGTACTGCTCAAAAACCTTTGAAAGTTGTATTATCTCTAGAATAGGCTTGGGATTCAAACCTCTTAGTCTGGCATTTGAGACCCTATAATTTGGTTAGGTCCTTCTTTCCAGCCTTCCTTGTTACTGCTCCCCTACTCATACCCTTCATTGCAGCCAAACTGATCTACTTATTATGCAGTAATCCTACCACATTACCATCCTCTGAACCAAAATGTCCTGTTTTCCTTTTTTGGGAAGATATTTCCCACTATTAAACATTGTCCTGGAGCTCAAACTTTCTGGTTACATTTCCAGACCACTTAATTATCTGTTACCTTCTGTACTTCTCTAGTACTTTGATTTGTCCCATATTGTCTTGATGTGTGTATGTCTATATGTCTGTGTGTGTCATGTCTTACACTTTTTGTATTTCCTATGATTTTAACATAGGAGGAATTAATTATGTGGTAGATAATCAACAACTGGTGACCATTCTCTATTTTTGTTGTTGTTACTGAAAACACTGTGGGGTTGGTTTTTTTTTTTTTTTCCATTTTGTAAAACTGTCATATAGGGGAGTTCTGGAAACATTTGCTCTTACATCTGCTGTAAATGAAAGCCAAGGCAGGGTTATAAATCACATGAGGGCCTGTCACTCTGACTTGGTGATACTACATATGAGGTCCACTACAGTCTGCTGAGGCCCTTCTGCATACTTTTGGAATGTATTGTTAACTGGCCATCAGCTCTTTTCCACATATCTTGTTCTCAGTCTGTGTCATGGGCATTGAAGTTTATAGTCTCTCAATTACTGGCTTCATGTATGATAAATACGGGAGCTTTCTTATGTCAACCACTGTCAGTTTAAACATGCAGCTTAGGCCCAGCAGTTTATCACCTCTGCCTACACTACACTTCCTTTCTGTCAGGACCACCCCAGAAATGATTGAGATCTGAAAAGGATTTAGCTTACTTTGATTCTCTTCTTTACTTAGTTATTCAGGGGGAAGTTTCTCTAAGTCTGAGGGTCCCAGGTGCAGAGAATTAGCCCTGGGGATTCTACTAGTGTCACAAACAACTCTGAAAACATTCTGTAGTTTTCGTATCTGTTTGAACTTCCTTAGGACTTTCCCATAATCAAATCGGTACTTAGGCAATTTCTATCTAAAGGGTAGAAAGCAAATCTCCAGAACCGCATTTATCTATACGCATTTTGTTCTTTTTTAAAATTTGCTTTCAAATTCCAGTATAATTAATGTACAGTGTGACATTAGTTTCAGGTATACAATATAGTGATTCAGGAATTCCGTACATTACTCAGTGCTCATCAGGTAAGTATACTCTCAATCTCCTTCACCTGTTTTTACCCCATTCCCTAGCCACCTCTCCTCTGGTAACCATCACTTTGTACTCTATAAAGAGTCTGGTTTTTTGCCTCTTTTTTTCTTTGATCATTTGTTTTGTTTCTTAAGTTCCACCTATGAAGAAAATTATATGGTATTTGTCTTTCTATGACTGACTTATTCCACTTAGTATCATACACTCTAGACCCATACAAGTTGTTGCAAATAGTGAGATTTCATTCTTTTTTATGGATGGGTAATATTCCATTATATATATATGCACCACATCTTTATCCATTCATCCGTCAGTAGACACTTGGGTTGCTTCTGTAGTTTAGCTATTGTAAATAATGCTGCTATAAACATAGGAATGCATATATCTTTTCTAATTAGTGTTTCCGTATTTTGGGGTTTAATGCCCAGTAGTAGAATTACTGGATCACATGGCAACTCTATTTTTAATTTTTTGAGGACCCTCCGTACTGTTTTCCACAGTGGATGCACCAGTTGCATCTAGTTGCATTCTCATCAGCAGTGCACAAGTGTTCCTCTTCCTCCATGTCTTTGCCAACACTTGTTTCTCTTGTTTTTTATTTTAGCCATTCTGACAGGTGTGAGGTGATACATCATTGTGGTTTTGATTTGCATTTTTCCAATGATTAGTAATGTTGGGTATTTTTTCATGTGTCTGTTGGCCATCTGTATGTCTTTGTTGGAAAAAAAAAAAGGTCTGTTCATGTCTTCTGCCCATTTTTAAATTGGATTTTTCTTTTTTTGGTGTTGAGTTTTGTAAGTTTTTTGTGTATTTTAGATACTAATCCTTTAGTGGATATATCAGTTACAAATATGTTCTCCCATTCAGTAGGTTGTCTTTTTTTTGTTGATTGTTTCTTTTGCTGTGCAGAAGCTTTTTATTTTGATGTAGTCCCAATGGTTTATTTTTGCTTTTGTCCCCCTTGACTTGGGAGACATATCTAGAAAAATGTTGCCATGGCCAATGTCAAAGAAATTACTGCCTGTGTTGTCTTCTAGGATTTTTATGGTTTCAGGTCTCACAATTAGGTCTTAAATCCATTTAGGAGTTATTTTTGCATACGCTGTAAGAAAGTCGTCCAGCTTCATTCTTTTGCATGTAGTTGTCCGGTTTCCCATTCCATTCCTATTTGTTGAAGAAACTTTTTTCCCACAGCATACTCTTGCCTCATGTGTCTTATATTAATCAACCTATAATCATGGGTTTGTTTCTGGGCTCTCTGTTCTTTTCCAGTGAGCTTTATGTTTTTATGTCAGTACCATACTGTTTTGATTATTACAGCTTTGTAGTATAGCTTGAAATCTGGGATAGTGATACCTCCAGTTTTGTTCTTTTTCAAGATTGCTTTGGCTGTTTGGGGGTCTTTAGTGGTTGCACACAAATTTTAGGATTTTTTTTTTTTTTTAGTTTTGTGTAAAATGTTATTGGCATTTTGATAGGGGTTGTATTTGATTATAAAATTTTAATATTTGCTCTCCCAATCCATGAGCATGTAGTACCTTTCCATTTTGTTTTTTTCTGTCACCAGTGTTTTATAGATTTTATAGATTTCAGAGTACAGGTCTTTCACCTCTTTGGTTAATTTTTATTCTTAGGTATTTTGCCATTTTTGGTTGTAGTTGTAAATGGGATTGTTTTATTAATATCTCTTTCTGTTGGTTCATTAAGTATATAGACATGCATCAGATTTCTGTCTATTGGTTTTTATATCCTGTGAACTTACTGAATTCATTTATCAGTTCTTGGTGGGGTCTTTACGGTTTTCTTTATAGTATCATGTCATCCGCAAATAATGAGTTTTCTTTCTTACCAGTTTGGATGCCTTTTCTTTTTCTTATCAGATGCTGTGGCTAGGACTTCCAGTACCATGTTAAATAAAAGTGGTGAGAGAGAAAATCATTGCATGGTTCCTGACCTCAGGGGAAAAGCTCTCAGTTTTTCCCACTGAGTATGTTGTTAGCTGTGGGTTTTCATATAAGGCCTTTATTATGTTGAGGTATATTCCCTCTAAACCAACTTTGTTGAGGGCTTTTATCATGAATGGATGCTGTACTTTGTCAAATACTTCTCTTCATTTATTGAAAAGATCATATGGTTCTTATAATTTCTTTTATTAAAATGGTGTATCACGTTGATTCATTTGTGAAAATTGAGCCACCCTGCATCCCAGGAGTAAATCCTACTGGATCACGGTGAATTATTTTTTAAATGTATTGTTAGATTTAGTTTGGCAATATTTTGTTGACTGTAGTTCTCTTTTTTAGCGAAGTTTTAAAATCTGATTATGGAATAGGGTAATGCTAACCTCATACAATGACTTTGGGAGCTTTCCTTCCACTTCTGCTTTTTGGAATAGTTTGAGATGAACAGGATTAACTTTTCTTCAAATGTTTGGTAGAATTCACTTGTGAAGATTTCTTGTTTTTTGGGAGTTTGTTGATTACCGATTCAGTTTCTTTGCGGGTTATCAGTGTGTTCAAATTTTCTATGTCTTCCTGCTTCAGTTTTGGTAGGTTACATGTTTCTATGAATTTATCCATTTCTTCTAGGTCGTCCAATTTGTAGACACAATTTTTCATAACATTCTCCTAATCTTTGTATTTCTGTTGTGCCAGTTATTTCTCCTCTTTCATTTCTGATTTGGAGTCCCCCCCTGCTCTTTTTCTCTTATTTGATGAGTCTAGCCAACATTTTATCATTTCTGTTCTGTTCATCTTTTCCAGGAACTGGCTCCTGCTTTCACTGATCTGTCCTACTGTATTTTTAGTTTCCATTTTGTTTATTTATGTTCTAATTTACTATTTCCCTCCTCCTCGTTTTGGGTTTGTTTGTTCTTTTTCTAGCTCCTTTGGCTCCTTTTCTTGCTCCTTGGGGTAGGCCTGTATTGCTATAAACTTCCCTCTTAGAACTGCTTTTGCTGTATCCCAAAGATTCTGGATTTTTTGTGTTTTCATTTTCATTTGTTTTGGTATATTGTTTGATTTTCTCTTTGATTTCTTAGTTGACCAATTCATTAGTAGCATGTTATATAATCTCCATGTACTTGTGTTTTTTTTTTTTCCTTGGGTCTGATTTCTAGTTTTATAGCATTGTCAGAAAAGGTGCATGATATGACTTCTGTCATTTTGAATTCATTGAGACTGGTTTTGTGGCCTAACATGAGATCCTTTCTGGAGAGTGTTCCATGTGCACTTGAAAAGAATGTGTATTCCACTGTTTTAGGATGGAATGTTCTGAATATACCTGTTAGGTACATCTGGCCCAGTGTGTTATTCAAAGCCACACTTGTTGATTTTCCTTTTTCCTTGTTGATTTTCTGTTTGGATGATCTATCCATTGATTTCAGTGGGGTGTTAGTCTCCTGCTATTATTGTATTGCTATCAATTACTTGTATGTTTGTTGTGAGCTGCTTTATCTATTTGGGTGCTTCCATGTTGGGTTCATAAATATTTACAGTTGTTACATATTGTTGGATTGTTCCCTTTATGATTATGTAATGTTCTTTTCTGTTTCTTGGTACTGCCTTTATTTTAAAGTCTATTTTGTTCACTGTAAGTATTACTACCCTGGATTTCTCTTGAAATCCATTTGCATGATAAATGTTTTTCTGTCCCCCTCATTTGCAATCTGCAGATGTCTTTGGGTTTGAAATGAGTGTCTTGCAGATAGCATCTAGATGGTCTTGCTTTTTTATCCATTCTGTCACCCTGTTTTTTCATTGGAGGGCTTAGTTCATTTACATTCAAAGTAATTATTGATAGGTATGTACATATTGCTATTTTGTTACTTGTTTTATAGTTGTTTTGTAAGTCTTCTCTGTTACTTTCTTCCCGTGCTCTCTTTTCTCATGGGTTGCTGGCTTTCTTTAATGATATACTTGGAATCCTTTTCTTTATTTTTTGTATATCTGTTACCAGTTTCTTGATTTGTGGTTAACATTAGGTTTTTATATAATATATTGTGCATATAACAGTCTGTATTAAGTTGATTGTTGCTTAAGGTTTTTTTTTTAAAGATTTTTATTTATTTGACGAGAGAGAGACCACAAGTAGGGAGAGCAGCAGGCAGAGGGAGAGGGAGAAGTAGGCGCCCCATGTGGAGTTCAATCCTAGGACTCTGGGATCATGACCTGAGCTGAAAGCAGACGCTTAACCAACTGAGCCACCTGGGTACCCTCATTGTTGCTTAAGTTGGAACCCATTCTTAAAGTACCAAGATTTACTCCTCTCCCCTGCATGTTTTAGGTATAGTGTCATACTTTACATATTTTTATTTTGTGAAAACTTTGACTGATTTTTTTATAGCTATACTTAATTTTACTGCTTTTGCACTTCCTGCTTTTTCTTATTCCTGTTTATGGTCTTTCCTTTCCACTTGATGAATCCCCTTTAATATTTCTTATAAGGCTGGTTTAATGGTGATGTATTTCTTTAACTTTTGTTTGTCTGGGAAACTTTATCTCTCCTATTCTGAATGACAGCCTTGCTGAATAGTGTGTTGTTGGTTGCACAGTTTTTTTCTTTTAGCATTTTGAATATCATGCCACTCTCTTATGGCCTGCAAAGTTTCTGTTGAAAAATCAGCTGATAACGTTATGGGCTTTTCCCTTGTATGTACTGTGTTCTTTTTTTCTTGCTGCTTTTAAAATTCTTTATTATTACTTTTTTGCTATTTTAATTACTCTTGTAATGTCTTGGTGTCTTGGTGTGGACCTCCCTGGGTTGATTCTGTTGGGGGCTCTCTTTGCCTCCTGGATCTGGATTTATGTATCTTTCCCCAGATTAGGGAAATTTTCAGCTATTATTTCTTCAAATAAATTTTCTGCCCCCTTTACTCTCTCTTTTTCTGGGATCTATATAATGCAAATGTTGTTAATTTTGAAGATGTCGCTGAGTTCCATTCATCTATTCTCATTCTTTATTAATCTTATTTCTTTTTCCTGTTCAGCTTGATTGTTTTCTGTTATTCTGTCCTCCAGGTCACCGATCTATACTTCTCTTGTCTCTGTTCTACATTTATTCTCTCTAGTGTATTTTTTAGTTTCATATCTATATGTTAGGAAAGTAAGCAACATCAGGTCAACTATTACAAGTAGCAGCCTTATAAAGAAAATGTCTTGTGGTGCTCTGCAGTGTCCCTTGTTCACCAGCACCTGACACTTCCAAGACGTCTCATGTGTGTTGTATGCACCCACCTATTGTGGCTGAGCTGTGTTTGCTTTCAGTGTAGTCAACTGCAGTGGCTCCCTTTGCCCGTTTCAGGCAGAGTTTGGTCCTTGTGTTGTTAATGGGCCACTCTGGGGCTGCCTTGGGCTTGAGTTGGGTCAGACCAGGTGTTTGCCAGAGTTGTGGTTGCAGTGAACTACAAGGTACTCTCCCTGTGTTATCCCCTGTTGTTGGTGGCTGGGGCCTACAGTCAGACAAGATATCTGCTCCCAAACCACTGCTAAGGGTTCAGTCAAACTAGTGTGCATGGTTATCTTACATAACCATACATATCTTACATAATCTTACACTGGCCCCTGTTGGGGCTGTTTGCACAATGTCGCACCTGTGGCACCACTTTGGATATATTCCTGCTGAGGCCAGGTTGGAGGGGTGAGTCTACAGAAGAGCCCAAGGGTGGGGTGTGCTGTTAACAATCCAGGTAGAACATGTTTGTGCTGTGCTGGTGTCGGTATATGTAGGCTGAGGGGTAGGAGGGAAATGGTGTCCACTAGCTCCTTTGTTCTTGGAGAAGTCTCCCAAAGATCCCTGACCCTCCAGCACATACTCTTAGATTAATAAATAAATCGCCTTCCTGTATACCCCAGGCATCTTCCAAAATGCTGCTTTTATGCTGTATCTCAGCGGGGCTGGGTTTTTTTTTTTTTTTTCTATTTATTGGCAGGGACTCAGTTTCCTCTTGCCCTCCAGCTCTCCCAGAGCCAAGCTGCTCATTTTTAAAGTTCTAGGTGGTAAGCCCCACTGATTGTAAAAACTCCAGGTATTAATCCCCTCTGGTTCTCAAAGCCAAATGTTGTGGGGGTTTGTCTTCCCAATGCAGGTCCTTGTGACTAGGATGCCTGGTGTTGAGTCTGCTCCTATTCCTTCTCTGTGTTTGTAGTGTCCCTCCCTCCCATGGAAGTCTCATGGGTCAGCTTGGTTACTGACTGTGGTTGTCTTCCACCTTTCCCACCATTTTTTTTATGTGGTTTCTCCTCTATGTTTAGCTGTAGAGAGTCTGTTCTGCCAGTCTTTGGGTGATTTTCTGGGCTGTTTACATTGATGTGGATTTATCTAGTTGTATTCATCAGATGAGGTGAGTTTAGGATCCTCTGCCTCTGCCATCTTTCTTAGAAGTCCTGTATACTCATTTCATTCTGAAAATGACTTGAAGTAGTGTATCTTGAAGTTGACTTCAAGATAATATAATGCAATTAACTGAGAAGAAAGAGAAAATGAGGATATAGAAAAAGGTTAAACCAGGAATAAATTTAGTGTCCCTAGGAGATATCACAGTATCTTTTTAGAAAGATAGGTCATCAATTCTTTTCCCAGTTTTCTGGCAGCCATCAGAAATGAGGAATTAAAGAGCCCTATACATGAATTGCAGTGTCCATATTTTAGGGAAAAGGAAGAAAGAAAAGCTGTTTGTTTAATATAAGAATAGTTATTAAGTATTGAGGCCTGCAAGAAATTCCTTCTGTGCTTCCATAGAGAGGACTGTATGAAGTTGTAAAATATCCTTTACTTCTCTACAGTAAATATAAGTGTTTTATATGGTTTAGTTTAGCTGTTCCTTGCTGTAACTGCATAGCAAAAGAACTTTGTATAATTTCCTAAACATACTTACACAAATGGTTAAAATGCAGTCCCAGACACACAGCTTTCTGATGATCTGGTCTATTTTAAGATTAACATTTAGAGTATCTGGATTAGAGGAGGGAATAAAGAATATATTTAGTACATAAAAAATCTATTGTTTAAAGAATAAAGTTATATATGTGTCACTAAATTCAGCATGTCACTGAATTCTGCATGTTTGATGAGAAAAACAAACAATACCTCTACTCCAACTCTTTCTCTTTCTCCCAAGGCAGTTTATTTTGAACTCTCTTATTATTTTGGTGTTTTCTCAGTGTCTACATATCATACTTATAATGCATCTTGGGTTTTCATTCTTTGCATTAGCTACTGACTTTCTTTTATGCTAATGGGGTTTAGTTCTCTTTTCTCTCCTTCCACAGTGCATATGCACATACTCAATATACAGTCTCTTCCCCATTCTGATGTAATTTAAATTTTGGTTAGTTTAATATTTATGTTTATATCAATGTTTACAGTTTTAGGACTACAAATGAGAGCTGAGACATGTTATTTTTATTTTCCTCAGCATCTTTTTCCCCCTTAGAGTTAATAACTGTTTTTGTTGTTACTTCATTTTCTTTGTATTCATCAATGTAATTTAACTCCAGGTTTATTGCCACTTATTCACATGTCCTCTTAAGATGTTTATTCCTGTCAATTTTGTATTAATGAAGAAAATTTGGAGTCGCTTTCTTATTCTTACATGAACCAGGATACTGTTTTCATCCTAGGATAGCTCCCTTCACATCTGTCTTCTGTTAGATCTCCTGTTTCTTCTATTCCATGTCTTCCTCATCTTGGTTTTGTGTCATTTTGAAAGAAATCATTTAGTAGCTCCCTAAGAAAAGATACAGGGGAGGTAAATTTATTGAAAATGTCTTTTCATCTCCCATAGTTGATTGGTAGTTTGGCTGGGTATAGAATTCTAGGCTGAAAATAATTCCCCTTCAGAATTGTGAAGACTTTGGTCTGTTACCTTTTAGTTTACGTTGTGGTGCAGGAGTCTAAAGCTGTTTTGTTCCCTAATCTTTAAATCTGATCTCTTTATCTCTTTTTCTCTCTCTGTCTCCTTTTCTCTCATCTTTTTCTGGAAATGTATAGAAGTTTTTAGTCTTGTGTATTCTGAAATTTTATGACAATGTACTTTGATGTGGGTCTATTTTCATTCATCATTGTGTCTAGTCCTTTGAATCTAAGAAGTCATATTCATCAATTTGGGAGATTCTTTTGAATTATGTTTTACCAATTTTCCCCATCCTTTTTCTCTGTTGTCTTTTTTTTTTTTTTTTTTTTTTTTTTTTTTTTTTTTTTTTTTTTTTTTTTTTTTTTTTTTTTTTTTTTTTTTTTTTTTTTTTTTTTTTTTTTTTTTTTTTTTTTTTTTTTTTTTTTTTTTTTTTTTTTTTTTTTTTTTTTTTTTTTTTTTTTTTTTTTTTTTTTTTTCTCCTTGAAAAGCCAGTTATTTAGATTTAGGACCTTCTGGTTTGTTTGTATAATTTGTTATCTTTCCTAGTCTTTTGGCTATACTCTGGGCAGATTTTCTCACCTTTATCTTTAGAGCCCCATATTGAGGTTTTCATTTTTGCTATCATGTTCTTAATTTCTAAGGATTTCTTTTTTTCTTTTTCTTATCTCTCCAAAAATAGTGGTGGCAGTTTTGTTCTTTGATGTTTTCTTATAATGAAATTTTCTTTAATATTTTTTTCTGCTACAATGTTTCCGATTTCTAATAGTCTCTCTTAAAACTTCAAGTATATTATATTATTTCCCCTGCTAAGCTCTTTTGAATTACTTTTGTTCTAGTTCTTTTCATCCTAGCCTTAGTGATAGCCATTCTCTGGTGAGCATTTACCCTTGATTTACTCTTCATGTTTAAGGGTAAGGTCTAAAAATCTTGTGAATGGGGCTTACCAACTGTGAGGTTGGTGATTGCAGGGTGATGTTGCTGAGCTTTCTGTGAGTAGTCCCAGTCTTGGTATCTTTAGTTCCTCTTGGGCTGGTTAGATTTTCTAGAGAAGACTTATCATTTCATGCATGGATGGTAAAGGCCTTTGTGCCAGCACTGTCCATGTTGAGTAGGGGAAGGGTTCAAGAATTTAGGAGGCATATATTTACTTGATCACCATTGTTTTTGAGCAGTACCTTTACCTTCAGTTGTGCCTGGTATCTAATGGTCCAGAAACAACTTTTTGCCTTCTCCAAAGAATAAAACTCTAGTTGTCTGTTAGAGTTAACAAAAGATGTGCAACTGAGGAGAGTATTTAGGATGCAGTTGTTTTTTAAGCAGCTTTCATCTAATCCTCCTTATTTCAGCTACCACCTTCTCCCTACCCCCATCACCATCTTCTCCAGAGGTACCTGGTGCTGTTAATTCCTGAGCCTTTTGAAGATTCTGCAGAGTAAGTTCTGTTGGTTCTTGGCTTTCCTTACTGCCAGCTTAAGATTTGGCTTTCCCAGATCTGTTAAGTCAGTTACTACTTATGCATCTGCTTTTCAGCTTCCAAAATTAATTTTGTTGCTGCTGACTCCTCTCTTGTTCTTCCTGTTCTTGTGTTTTATGCTTATAAAATGATGCCTTTATTGTAGCTTTAATGATGTTTCCAAGAGTGGGTGAAAGAGACGCGCGTGTTCAAGGCCCCCTTTTAATCCAGATGTCCTAACATTATTTCTTACTACCAAGCTTTTAATGAGTGCTGGGGATAAAGAATTTGAAGATGCACCTGGAATGTAGATAGGCAGTTTTGTTGATTAAAGGCAAGTCCATCATCATTGTATTATCATCATTATTACCATCACCATCACCACCATCGCCATTAATTTTCTCATTTAGTTCTCATAATCTAAGTACCATAAGGGAGGTAAGGGAAATTAAGATAAGGGAAATTTTATAGGTATGAGAAATTAAGGCTTAGGGGTGTAAGGAATATGTACTGGGTCATACAACCTATGTGGGCAGGATGTTGGACCCCAAAGCCTAAGTAAGTGCTCTTAAACCACTGAGCCTGGGAATCGCTACCTTCTTTTTATAGTCAACATCAGCTAAGCTAAATTAAAGTTGATACCCATGTAAGAAAGTTTAAGAGCCTAAATAGGGCACAGAGCTAAATAGAAAGTCAAGCTGTCTTTACATTTCTTGTTTTGGGGAGTTAACACCGACAAAGAAACTGTAGGTCCTTTAAATCTGTCCTATGTCTGAGCTTTAGATCTAGAGTCAACCTAAGACCTTGGGAAGAGGGGTCTGGGGTACAAGTTGCAGGAATGGTCAGACCCTATAGCCTTGATGGTGGCTCTCTTTAGTTCACCGTTTTAGAGATTTGTGTTGCAAATATATGTTAATGAACTTGTTAGGTGCTGACAGTATGTTGTGGTATCTGACTGACTTTGTAGGGTGCTGTTGATGACTTACAGCTTGGTAAATGAGACGTGCTGAATCACCCTTTTACTTTCCCTTTGATTAAAGCTGAAGGAATTGAAGAATCTGCAGCAACAGTACTTACAGATTAACCAAGAAATCACTGAATTACGTCCACTGAAGGCTCGACTTCAGGAGTATCAAGATAAAACAAAAAATTTTCAGATAATGCAAGAAGAGCTAAGGCAGGAAAATCTCTCCTGGCAGCATGAGCTGCATCAGCTCAGGTATGATCATCCCCGCTTTTTGACCCTTTTCTTTTAGGTGTTTTTTTAAAATTTTTTATTATAAAATAATTACAGTTTTATAAGAAGTTGCAAAAATAATACAGAGGGCTCCGGGCTCCTGTGTACCTTTCATGTAGTTTCCACCAATGCTAACATCTTACATTACTATAGTATACCAAAATCAGGAAATGACATGGGTGCAATTCAAAGACCTTCTTCAGATTTCATCAATTTTACCTTCACTCAAGTATGTGTGTGTGTGTGTGTGTGTATACTTTTTCATATGTGTAAATACATGTAATCATCACGACAGCCAAGATACACAAGTGCTCCATTTCCACAAATAATATCCCTTGTGGTACCAATTTACAGTACAGTACATAATCTTATTCCCCATGCTAGTATCCCTGACTCTGACTACCACTAATTTGTTCTCCATCTCTATCATTTTGCCATTTTTGAGAATTTTTTTTGTTTTTATTTAAATTCCAGTTAGTTAACTTGGTGTTTTAAGTGGAATCCTAAAATATGTAACCTTTTGAAATTACCTTTATTCACACATCATAATGCCCTTGAGGTCCATTGACATTGTTCATATATCAGTAGTTCATTCTTTTTTATTGATGAACAGTGTTTCATGGTGTAATGTACTTCTTTAACCATTCACCCATGAGTGTTCTGATTTTGTTATTATTAATAAAGCTGCTATAAACATTTGTGTATAGGTTTTTATGTAGACAATAAATTTCCATTTCTCTGAGAGAGATGTCCAGGAGTACAAATGCTAGGTTGAATGGTAAGTATCTCTTTAGTTTGTCAAGAAACTATAAAATTATATTCCAGAATGACTGTACCATTTTATATTCCAGCCAGCAATATATGAGTGATCCAGTTTTAATATCAAATGCTATATCCTTGTGAGCATTTGATATTGTAACTATATTTTAATTTTTTAATAGGTATGTCATGCAATCTCATTGTAGTTTTAATTGGCATAATAGCTAATAATGTTGAACATTTTTAATTGCTTATTTGGCATCCATATGTCCTTTTTGATGAAATGTTTGTTCATGTGTTTTATCTATTTTTTATTTGGGTTGCTAATTTTTTGCTATTGAGTTTTGAGGGTTCTTTATATGTTCTAGGTATAAGTTCTCTGTAAGGCAGATGGCTTGTAAATATTTTCTCCCAGTTTGCAGTTTATCTTTTCATTCTTCTCAATAAGGTCTTTTTAATTTTGATGAAATCCAGTTTAATGATTATTTTTCTCTTTAAGCAGATTCAATAATTTCTGTTGTTCTGTCTTCAAATTCACTGATTCTTGATTCTTCATCACTTCCCTTCTGCTGTTGAGCCCATTGAGTTAGCTTTTATTTTGGATATTGTGTTTTTCAGTTCTAAAATTTCCATCCAGTTCTTTATATCTTCTATTTCTTCACTGAGGTTTTCTCTATTTTTTAAATTGAATAATTGTAACATAAGTTTCATCTGTACAACATAGGGATTCAACAATTGTATGCATTATGCAGTGCTCACCATGATAAGTGTAGTTACCATCTGTCACCATACAAAGTAATTACAATATTATTGAGTATATTTCCTATGGTGAACTTTTCACTCCTGTAATTTATTTTATAACTGAAAGTTTGTCCCTCTTAATCCTCTCACCTATTTCCCCATCCTCTAACCCCCCTCTGCTCTAGCAATCACCAGTTTGTTCGTGTATTTATGAGTCCACTTCTTTTTTTGTTTATTTGTTCTTTGTTTTTCAGATTCCACATATAAGTGAAATCATATGGTATTTGTCTTTTTCTGACTTATTTAACTTAGCATAATACCCCCTAGGCCCATCCATGTTGTGAACAGCAAAACTTCTTTCTTTTTTTAGTTGAGTAGTATTTTCATGTGTGTGTGTGTGCACACCAGATCTTTTTTTATCCATTCATCTACCGATGGACACTTGAGTTGCTTCTGTATCTTGGCTATTATAAATAATGCTGAATATATATGAATAATAATGCTGTATAATGTGAACATAAGGATGCATATATCTTTTTGCATTAGTGTTTGATTTTCTTTGTGAAAATACTCAGTAGTGGAATTACTGGGTTGTATGTATTCTATTTTTAATTTTTTGAGGAACCTTCATACTGATTTCCATAGTGGCTATACCAATTTACATTCCCAGCAATGGTGCCTGAAGGTTCCTTTTTCTCCACATCCTCACCAACACTATTTCTTGTCTTTTATGATTCTGACTGCTGTGAGGTGATACCTTATTGGGGTTTTGATTTGCATTTCTCTGAAGAATATGAGCCTGAACATATTTTCATGTGTCTGTTGTCTATCTGTGTATCTTTGGAGAAATGTGAAGCTTTCTCTGTTTTCAGTGTGTTAGTAATTGCTTGTTGAAGCATTTTTGTGGTGGCTGCTTTAAATTCCTTATATAATTCTATAACATATAATTCAACATCTTTGATTTCAGTGTTATCTGTAGATTTTCTTTTCTCCATCAAGTCATGACTTCCCTGGTTCTTAGTATGATGAGTGATTTTCAGTTGTATCCTGAACATTTTATAGATTATAGGACTCTTAAGTCTTACTTAAATCCTCTGCTTTAGTAGGCTTCCACTGATACTTTACTGCTAGATGGTGGGTGAAGTCCAGTGGGCTCCCTACTCAGCCTTCATTGATGCTGCAGGGGAAGAGGTGCCTTGATATTGCCAGGAAGAGGCAGAAGTCCAGGCTCCCCACCTGTACTCCACTGACAACTGCAGTTGAGGGGGAAGCAATGCGTCATTACTGTTAGGTGAGACTAGATGACCAAGCTCCATACATGGGCTCCATTGATACCACTGGAGGGTTGTGGAGAAAGGCATTTCATTATCATTGGGCAGAGAGAAGAGAAGAAAATGATTTCTAGTCTATTGATTTTTTACCTCCCTTCCATTCCTATTTACCTTTCTATTAGCTTTTCTCTCTTTATCTCACATTTGAGCAATTTTGAAGAAAAGTAATTAATTATATCTCGAGTGGAAGTAAATTTTAAGGGGATGGAGAGGAAGATACTTCATATTTAGAAGGAAGAAGAAAATGAGGACACAGGTTTGATTCCCTGACTTTAAGACCAGTTTCTTTTTTTTTTTAAATGGAATAAATTTTAATTAAAGATACAAGAAATAAACACATTGCAAAGGGTTAATAGACCTTATAGAAACAAAACCTTTCATGTTTCCAAAAGTCAATATTTTAGTTCTTTTTTTAAAATTAAAAAAATTTTTTAATTAACATATAATGTATTATTAGCCCCAGGGGTACAGGTCTGTGAATCGCAGGTTTACACTTTACAGCACTCACCATAGCACATACCTTCCCCAATTTCCATAACCCAACCATCCTCTCCCAACCCCCACCTCCAGCAACCCTCAGTTTGTTTTGTGAGATTAAGAGTCACTTAGGGTTTAAGACCAGTTTCTTTAGCTGAATATCTTCAGGACCTCAGTCTTCTGCTCTTGATCTACTTTGGGGAAATTAACTTTTCAAACATGAAAAAGCTGGAACATCTTGTTCAAGCTTCTGTTACCTGTTAGCCTCAGGGTTGGCTTATTAGGAGAGCCTGGATTTATACCATAACCTTTCTCTAACCCCTTTGGCTACTGGTTTGCTTATTCTGCTTTGGTTCCTGTGCTGTGTTACATAAGCAGAGTAAATGAGTTATATCCCTTTATGGCTGAATTCTATGAGGTAATCAGTTTTGTTCCTTAGGTCCTATTTTCCAGTGAGCATCTCTTTCCACACCCTGACCACCTTCCAGAAAAATGGCGGCTTGAAGCTTTTATGGAAAATTACGATCTTTCTTCTGCATTCCACTCTAATTGTTCTCACTCATTTTTCACAGACAAATATCAAAGGAAGTGTTGAAAATCCTGTGCCTTTTACATGTAATACATGTAAATACATTTACATTTTAGAATACATTTACACTACAAATTACAATTACATGTATTTACAAATACATGTATACATTAATACATGTAATTACTTGTAATACAATTTTTTTTTTAGTTTCTAAGTTTGGGCTCTCTCTTTTTGACAGAAGTTTTGGCTGTAATCCAACTGACTTAGCAAAGCGGGGTTATTTCATAACAAGTATATGCCATTTAGAAAAGAAGGGACCATTTTGTCTTATTTCTAGAGTGGAAGACAAGTCAGATGCATTTCAAACAAAACCTTGTACTGTTGGAAAAAATAGAGACATGGGTACTAACAATTCAAAGTGAAGAGATGCTGCAGGAATTTGTTTACAATCCTAATGAGTTCTTTTAGACAGAGTGGAGAGAGAAGTAGAACTAAAGAATGTGGCAGATACACAGTTTTACATAGTACTACAAAAAAAAATGAGCTTGGGTCAAACAGAAGCCTCCCTCTTGGCCAAATTTGGTGAATACAAATAGAAATATCAACAGCTCATATTTTTTGGGTGATGATGATATGTCAGGCTCTGTGTTTGGTGTGTAACATACAGTGTCTCATTTAATCCTTAGAATAATCCTAAAGAATAAATAGTTTATTCCCATTTTGCCAGTGAGGTTCAGAGAGATTAAGAAGTTTTACTCAGGGTCTCATGCCTCGTTTATGATAGATCCATTGTTTGAACCCAGTTCCTTCAACACTGTAAGTTGCTCTGGGTAGCATTGCATTTTCGTAACTATGATGTTAGTCTGTATCTGGCACTACCTTTCTGAAGAATTAAAGTGGTGCCGTTGCTTACAGAATAAAGTTTATTTAGCATGCTACTCAGTGCCCCACATGATCCAACCTCACTTTTCTATCCTTATTTCCTACCCTATCCACTTTATAGACTGTCTGGTACAATTCCAAAATTCAGTATGTCTGTTTGTCTATGTATTCATTTTTGTGTCTTTTGTTTAGTATGTTCCCAGAACCTGGAATGCTTTTCCATGAAATCATCTTCAGTTCTGCCACTTGAAATCCTTTTATTTGTTCAACTTCATCATCTTGCTCCACAGTTCAATTTATAATAAAATTTTTCTCTGGTGATATAGTTTCTTTACTACATTTCTACAGCCCATAATACTGTTTTGAATATGTAATTATTCATCTCTGTATCACAAGTATTTTTTTACCTTTGATTATTTTATGTGTTTTGTAGGATAGAAAAGAGCTCATGGGAAACCCAGGAGAGGAGAATGAAGGAGCAGTACCTTATGGCTATCTCAGATAAAGATCAGCAGCTCAGTCATCTGCAGAATCTTATGAGGGAATTGAGATCTCCTTCCTCCCAGACTGAGGCCCTCAAAGTACAGTACCAAAGACAGGTGGGTAATTTCAGTGCTGGTTGCTACTCAGAGGTAACCACCACCCAGGAAGCGTCAGCTTCCTGCAAGCCAAATGTCCATCTGCCACTCTTAGGTAAGCTGTCTTGTGACTTCTCTGAGGTGGACAGAGTTCATGGAGGGAAGGGATTAAGCATGAACAGCATTAGGAGGGAATTTCATCAGTGTTTGTACCCTGGCAGGCATGCCCAGAGACACCAGCATCCCTAGATGGATCACAAAACCTAGTTTATGAGACAGAAC
Organism: Mellivora capensis; assembly: GCA_004024625.1. Classification (NCBI taxonomy): domain Eukaryota; kingdom Metazoa; phylum Chordata; class Mammalia; order Carnivora; family Mustelidae; genus Mellivora; species Mellivora capensis. The sequence continues at coordinate 30,996 of PISX010021682.1, forward strand.
TTCTTAGGACTCAGCTCAATGACAGCCTAAAGGAAATTCACCAAAAAGAATTAAGAATTCAGCAACTAAACAGCAAGGTAAGTGTTTCCTGCTAGACTGGAATTCAGTTTCTTATTTCCATGACCAGAAGCTGGGAGGTAAGTAGAAACTGATTAAGCCTAATTTGTAGCTGTAGCATATCTCAGGATACAGAAGATTTACTTTTCGTGGGAGTCTGGGTTGCTCACCCCAAAGCATTGGATACAGGGCCATTTCCTTTTCCTCATCCTTGGAGCATCCTTGGGAATGATTTGAAGAAATCTATTCAGTAAGAATAAAAAGAAAAATCCAACTCCTTTAGGAAGCCTTGCTCCCCAGCATTGTACTCCTTATTAGTAATATTAAGGTATCTCCCTACAGATCCTCCCAACACCTTCCTCTCTGTTTCTCACCAGTGTGCAACAGTAAAATGTCTCAGGAAGGAGGAAGAAAGCTTTTCAGATGTGATTAGATAGCAGGGATAGAGGTGAGAGGTCTGTTCTTCATTTCACTTCATTTGTAGGCTTCCTCACTGGTGTGTAATGTTCTTTAACTAAAGAAGCCATCTTTTTCCCAAATCCCAGCCATGCCCGTCCACACACTCTAAGGAAGCATAGTGGAATAGATGCGATGTCTGTCTGTCTGTCTTTCTTTCCCCTTCCTTTCCTTTTCTTTCCTTTCTAATTAAAAAAAAAATTTCTTAAAGATTTTTAAAAATATTTTTTTATTTAATTGTCAGAAAGATGGAGAGCATACAAGCAGGAGGCAGAGAGAGAAGCAGGCTCCCTGTTGAGGAAGGAGCCCAATGTGGGACTTGATGCCAGGACCCTGGGATCTAGACCTGAGCTGAAGGCAGATGCTTAACCAACTGAGCCACCCAGGCATCCCTTAAATTTTTTATTTTTAATGTTTTTTTAAAATTTAAATTAAATTAGCCAACACGTAATACAACATTAGTTTCAGATGTAGTGTTCAACAATTCACCAGTTACATGTAATACCCCTGGGATGTATTTCTATATGGAAAAGCCACTTTGCCGTCTCGTCCCTAGAGCCAATCTCATCAAGGCATGATTAAAGAAAATTATTCTTGGATGCCTTCTCACATCTCTGTTCTCTCTCCTCATTCATTCTCTGGCTTCTCTTCTCCCTTCACTGCCTCTCCTCCCCTACCCACTTATGAATGATTATACTCCCTGTTGCTCTCTGACCAAAGTATTCTCAAGTGGCACCTCCCTAGTTCTACCTTCTTCAGAGGAACCCAGCTATGTTACTATATTATTATATCTATAGGTATATATAATATATTATTACATTATATTATTATTCTGTTAGAATGAGAAGGCATTTAAAAGGTCATTTAGACTCTAGAGTACAAAAATTGGCTGTTAGGAAAGCTATGAATGTCCAAAAATTTATATACAGATTGTGTGTATGGGGGTGTGTGTGTTTAAGTTTATCATCATGAGAACTCATCAGTTCGTTCACCAAGGGATCTATGATCCAAAAATGGTAAAGATAGGTAGGCTATATCACAGATAAGGAAACTAAGGCCCAGAGGTATTAAGTAATTTGCCTAAGGTATTAGGAGGAGGTCATTCTGAGATAAATATGATAACATATTTGGAAAAGCATGGTACCTAGCTTATGTAGAAGGTATTTATTAGATGTTAAATTGAGCTAATTGACATTGAAGTATCAGAAGCTGATAAACACTATTAACTTTGGCAGAAAAATTTACATTTTTAAAAATAGGTTTGTTGATCCAAATGAATGGATAAAACTGTAGACCCTTTATTGGGATAATTGTCTGGGAGTTTTCAAGGGTCCCCAGAGCAGCTTCTATACAGTTCTCATTCTTTGCATAATTAGATCCCATCTCAGCCTTGTTACATTTGCTCTCCTGAAAATCACTGTAAATTACTTTGGGCATTCATCTTTTTTTTTTTTTTTTTTTTTAAAGATTTTATTTATTTATTTGACAGAGAGAGATCACAAGTAGACAGAGAGGTAGGCAGAGAGAGAGGAGGAAGCAGGCTCCCTGCTGAGCAGAGAGCCCGATGCGGGACTCGATCCCAGGATCCTGAGATCATGACCTGAGCCGAAGGCAGCGGCTTAACCCACTGAGCCACCCAGG
>PISX010021683.1:0-33016 GCA_004024625.1 Mellivora capensis
AGAACTTTTAACATTTCTTGGAGGGTGGATCTATTATCAATGGTTTCTCTAAATTTTTTCTTTATCTGAGAAAGTATTTGTCTTTTATTTTCCAAAGCAATTTTTCTGCATATAGAACCCAAGGTTGAAAAAAAGCAGGGAAAAATAGAATTCAAAGTCGGTGCTTTCTCCTTTAACACTTTATATATTTCACTCCATTCTCTTTTGCTTGCATGCTTTCTGATGAGAAGTCCTTATTTTCTACAGATAACACTTCTTTTTCTCCTTTTCCTGGCTTCTATCCAGGTCAACTTTAATTTTCTGCAGTCTGAATGGTAATATGACTAAATATTTGTGTATGGTCTTTTTGTTTTGCTTTTAAAATTTATCCCATTGGTATCATCTGAGTTCCCTGGGTCTGTGGGTTTGGTGTTGTTCTTTAATTTGGGAAGTTTTGGGCCATTACTACTTCAAATATTTCTTCTGTTCCACTTTCTCCTCCACTTTACATTATGTATGTATTACATGTATGTATGTATGCCTTGGGATATTCTCTCACAGTTCTTGGATGTTCAATTTTTTTTTAAATTTTATTTCCTTTCTCTTTGCATTTCAGTATAGGAAGTTTCTATTGACCCATCTCCATATTCCTGGATCCATTTCTTAGCTATTTCAAGTTTCCTGATAAGCTCATTGAAGGCATTCTTCATTTCTGCTACAGAATTTCTTTAGCATTTCCTTTTCATTCTTTCTTTGAGTTTCTATCTTTCCATTTACTTTACCCATCTGTTCTTGTATGTGTTTTCTATTATAGCCCTTAACATATTAACCATGGATTTTTTATTTTATTTTTTAAAATATTTATTTATTTATTTATTTGAGAGAGAGAAAGAGAGGGAGAGAGTGAGCGGAGGAGGGAAGGGGAAGTGGGAGAGACAGAGAGAATCTCAAGCAGGATCCCTGCTGAGCTCAGGGACTGATTTGGAGTTGGATCCCAGGACCCCGAGATCATGACCTGAGCCGAAATCAGGAGTCAGCTGCCCAACTGACTCAGCTACACAGCCACCCCAGACCATGTTGATTTTAAATTCTCTGTTTGATGGTCCCCACATGTATGTTATACCCGAATCTGCTTCTGATGATTGCTGTGTCTCTTCAGAGAGTAGTTTTTCTTGTCTGTTGCATGCCTTGTAACTTTTTTTTTTAACTAGACACATCATTATCAGATAATAGGAATTGAGGTAAACAGACTTTTCATTGGAGAATTCCTACCAGTCTGGCTAGGATTAAGGTGTGTTAAACATTTGTTGACGTTATAGTATCCAGAGGCTTTGAATTCCTTTACTGTCTTGTCTCCTCTCTTGACTTTGACCCCCTCTTTGTAATCCATCTCTGAGAGTTTGTGTCTTGCAGTTCTTTGAGCTGTAATCCTGTTATTATACTAGAAAGCTACTGATTGGTGGTAAGGTGTTGGTGAGGGGAAGTCTTTATAATATTCCAATTAAACCTAAGTCGTTCAGTGAGATTGTCCCAGGACTGTGACCTCACAGTATCTCTGCTATTTTGTTGCCGCCCCCGTCCCCGCAAACATCCTCCTATTGCCTCCTGCCTTCCCTGGTTCCCAATCTCTTTCCTTGAAGCCCTGACCTCTTCTGAGTGTTTTCTTTGCTGAGACTAGAAGTCTGGAGGGGGTAGAGTCAGTAGGAATCCTCTTCTCCAAGCTGGAATAAGGCTCTGCGAAGTCCTTTCTTCCAGGGTGGACTTCCTTCTGGAAAGCACTCTAGGTCTGTTCCACAGTGGCTCTTCTTGCTACTTCTCACCCTCCAAGGAAGCCCTAAGAGGCCATTCTCAAATCTTCACATGAGAATCCGGTGGGTTTCCCAGACGAAAAGACCTTGGAAGTGTGGGAGCCCCCTAAAACTGTGGCTCCACCATTTAAGTGTTCCTACAAGTTTATGATGCCAGAAGTTTCTTCTCCAAGCAGGCAGATCTTAGTTCTCTCCTTGAATGTGCCTGAAACCTCTGTTTTCTGATAAGTCCAATAAAAATCTTGATTTACAGTTTGTCCAACTTTTCTTGTATATTTGGAAGTGAACTGCAAGGACTTCCCAACCTATTCTTAACTATTTACATAACCCAGTTTTTTTCAAACCTCCAGAGTCAGGAGCCTGTATCGTTTTCACAGTGTATGGTCTTTTAAAATAAGTTGTACCAGGAAAACCTTCACTTTGAAGGCAAAATGAGAGATTCAACACCTAACTTAATCAAATTGGGAACTACACATTAAAAAAAAAGTAAGTGACAAAAAGCACAGGGAATATAAATTAAATTTTGTGACTATGATGAGCCTCTGAGAATAATGACTGTAATTATGAATAGGCACTGCCTACAATTCACAATTCTAATAATGGGTAGAGTATAAAATAACTTAAATAAATATAATAAAACAAATATAATATTCTTTTTTATTTTTTAATTTTTAATTTTTAAACAAATATATTCTTTATAATTTTACATCACTTAAAATTCATTTATCATCACGATGGCTAGGGAACAATTATAGAATCCATGTGCTTACATAATGAAATTTAAGGAAAAGCAAGAATTCGTGAACTTTTCTGATAAAATAAATAAATGACAGAATATTGTATTTAATGCAGTGATAATTTTCCAAGGAAATTATCATTTTTAGTCATCCAAGCTATAATTAAGTTTTCAGGGGCACAGTTCCTTTATCTGAATATAAAAGTGGCTGGTGAGCCTTAAGATTTCTATCTATGGGTAGCCAGTTAAGTTAAAGATAACCAATGTTCTCTAGTAATTAAGGTATTTTCTTACATGAAGAGTCATCAATAAAAACTAATTTGTGATATCAACAGATTTGCAGCTTGCTGGGTTTGATTGAAAGCCTTTCTTTCATTATGGAAATTTGTGTTAATTTATTCATCCTAATCCTATTCATCAAAATTCCATGGCCTCTTTTAGTTAATATTTTTCACCATATAATCCACAGAAAGCATATTTTCCACTTTTATAAAATTGACCACCAAAAAAACCCCACCCCAAAACCCCAAAACCCCAGCTTTATTTACTTAAGTCCAAATATCTGTTTTTATAAAATATTTTATTTATTTGACAGAGACACAGCAAGAGAGGGAACACAAGCAGGGGGAGTGGGAGAGGGAGAAGCAGGCATCCCGCCCAGCAATCCCAGGACCCTGGATCATGACCTGAGCCACCCAGGTGCCCCCAAATATCTGTTTTTAGAACTTGCTTTCTATCTGGACTATGGTAATGCCATCATTGACTGTCTCCAGTCCTGACAGTTTATTAGTATAATGTATTTTGATATCATGGGTGGCCTCATAAAATTTGCATAATGGGATAACAGGAGAATCCTCAGAAAACAGTAATCAAGGGAGCATTCAGGATAAAGTCATAGTTTCAGGACAGCAAAACACTTTAAAAATTAATGTAATTTTACTGGCAGTTACTGAAAAGAGAACCTTTGAAGTGGGAAGGTCTTAGTGGACCTTATAAACAGCATACTTTCCTGAGGGCTCCCTGTTTTTTTCTTTCCAGAAGATTCAAACTTAATGATATTTTGACTATTGATCTGTTTTGTATGTATACCTTTCATCCGATATTTTTCTTCTTTCTCTTTTTATTTTTAGTCTTGTGTACAGTGTGAACTTTCCTTTGAGGCATTTGGAATGTTTTTGTTTTTTTTTATTATTTTTTAAAAAATATTTTATATATTTGAGAGAGACTGAGAATGAGAGAGAGAGAGCACGCACGAGGAGGGGAGGGTCAGAGAGAGAAGACTCCCTACTGAGCAGGGATCCTAATGTGGGGCTCAATTCCAGGACTCCAGGTTCATGACCTGAACAGAAGGCAGTTGCCTTAACTGAGCCACCCAGGTGCCCATAGAATGTTTTTATTACCTATTTTGATTTGGACATCAGTAGTCTCTCTAAAGTAAGTTTATCATGCTGTTTATTGTAGTTTTTCATCTATTAGCTTGAAAAAAACACTTAAAATTACAGCACACAATATTGTTAATGTAGCAATTGATACATATGATAAAGAAAATGCTGATTTAAACAATAAATAATGATATTGTAAATATGTAAATATAATAAAACTTCAAAACAGCAGTCCATATTTTGTTTTTTTCATGCTGAAGTGGGACTTGCCTCCCAGGTATCCTCATGCACCTTTTTTTTTTTTTTTAAGATCTTTTTATTCGAGAGAGAGACAGCACAAGCACAAGGGGGATGGGGGTAAGGAGGGGCAGAGGGAGAGGGAGAAGCAGGCTCCCTACTGAGCAGGGAGCCCAACATGCGGCTCCATCCTAGGACCTGAGATCATGACCTGAGCTGAAGGCGGAGGCTTCACCGACTGAGCCACTTAGGTGCCCCTGTTCATACACATTTTTCAGTGAATTCCTACCAGCATGACCATGGCTCCAAATGGGTAAGTGATACATTGTTTTACACCTTCTTGTTACTAAAGCAGGAAAAGGAATTGAGTAAGAATATCAATACCACAATATGCGTGGCAAATTGCTGTCACAGTTTGTATAAATCATGAAAAGTATGAGTATTACATAGGATGACATCTCTGCATCTTTAGGTAGAACATTTACTTATGAACAACTGGATATTTCACTGTGGCGGTCATATTTCTAATTCTTGATCAGGTAGCAGAGAGTAGTCCAGACACACCCCTTTATGTCAGTCTATCTAGCACAAACGTCAGTAGAGCAAAGGATTTTCATGATGCCTGTAGAAGCAGTAATGGATTGCCATGCAAATATGAGTGCAGCTTGTGTTGAATTTTTATTTAAGTGATTTAAATATTTTCTTGTATACAACATAATTTGTCACTGTAAAGAAGAACCTAAATGGTATAATTAAATAAAACACCCTACCTATTTTCAAATTCCCCGTTTCCAATTATAGTTGTTAATGTCTGTTTTTTTCTAAGTCACTCCCGAAGCTTTCTAGGTACCATGAAGTGCCTCTGCTGGCCCACATGGTTTACAATTTAGCGAATCTGCCTTGACCAGCACAGATTCTTACAGAACTGTCTAATAAAGACTCCAGCGAGAACTTTTTTACAGTAAAGGGCATTTGATTCAGTGAAGCAGCAAGAAACCCCCAGAGGAGTTCCTCTAGAACCCCTGAGAAAGGTGGTTTCTGTTAGTCCTACATTATAATCACTGTACAGTTAGAACCTGTCACTACTTCTCATCTCAATGAATGTGTTAGTGAACCATAAGTGATTTCCCACCCTAAGTTCAATATCTCTAAGCAACTATTTCCCTTTAATAATGTGTTATTATTTAATAATTGCCTAGTTGTCTTCTATCACATGCAGATTAGAAAATAGTTTCAAAATTTATGAATAAAATGATTATGTCCATTAAGGTTTTGTATTTCAACACATTTTGCACCTTGTAACTTAAATTTATTTACTTCTATGCAACATAGATTTGGGATAGATCGTCAAATTAGAGAAGGTGTGTCCTACAGAAGTGGTAACACATAACCTGTTTCTCTACTGTTGCTAAATTCTTCAGTATCACCCCGTTTCCTGAGATATTTTCCTTCTTCCACCCACTTCTGTTCTGTCAGATCGACACACACAGGACTGCTGTGCACAGCAGACACTTACTGGAGACTTGTGATAAAAAAGTAAATGAGGGGCACCTGGGTGGCTCAGTGATTGAGTGTCTGCCTTCGGCTCGGGTCATGGTCCTGGGGTCCTGGGATCGAGCCCCCGCATTGGGCCCCCTGCTCCGAGGGAAGCCTGCTTCTCCCACTCCCCCTGCTTGTGTTCCCTCTCTTCCTATGTCTCTCTGTCAAATAAATAAAAATCTTTAAAAGAAAAAAAAAAACCCTTAAAAAAAAAGTAAATGAGAGAGTAAGTAAATAAATGAGTAAGAATTTGACTTAAGCATTAGATTCAGTGAGCCTTGACCATCTCCTTCACAGGAAGTTTATCACTGGTCATTTTCTCCTTCAAGAGCTCCCACGTGTCACCATTGTATTTGTTCCCCCACCCCCCGCCCGCCATTTGGTTCTCTCCCTACCATCCTACAACTCCCCTCTCTTTTCTCAGGTACCACCACACAGATTTCCAACATTTCAACAACCCAAATATCTGATCCTCCATTCTGTAGGACCACGGGTCCACAGTGGGAAAGTGTCTCCAGTTGGAAAGCCAGGGTGATCTATCTTATGTATCACATTGTGTATTCTTCTTCTTTTTAGATTCATATTCCTGAGCTGCCTGATGTTCAATGCCTGAAAACAGTTATTTTGTATTTTTTTCCCCAGTTGTGCTGTTATTTTCATCAAAAGGACAGTTCCAGAACCATAACATCTCATAGCCAGAAGTGTCCAATTATACTTTAAATTTTTCAATTATGGCGATCATATTGTAGGTAAAATTTATATACTTTCTTTTAAAATTTTTTAAATTTTAATTTAATTTTTTAAAATTTCAATTCTTTGAAATTTATTCAAAAATTTGTAGTACACTTATCTTGATATAGATATCAGGTATACAATATAGTGTATACCTGAAACTAACTATATTGGAATTAAATTTTTAAATAAAGAAAATATTTTTATGGGCCAGCATATAGCTTATCTTGGTATATATGCTATGCACACTTGCAAAAAAATATGTATTCTTCAACTGTTGCATGCATTGCTCTATAAGTATCAATTAGGTCAGGATAGTTGGATAATATCACTCAGGTCCCTTTGTCTTTAGTGATTTGTGTGTGTATGTCTAATTCTATCAATTGCTGAAACACATGTGTTATAATTTTTTAAAAAGATTTTATTTATTTATTTGACAGAGATCACAAGTAGGCAGAGAGGGAGGCAGAGAGAGAGGAGGAAGCAGGCTTCCTGCTGAGCAGAGAGCCCGATGTGGGGCTCGATCCCAGGACTCTGGGATCGTGACCTGAGCCAAAGGCAGAGGCTTTAACCCGCTGAGCCACCCAGGCGCCCCTGAAAGATATGTGTTATAATTTTTAACAATATTTGTAGAATTGTCTCTCCCATCAATCTTTGCTGCATGATTTTAAAGCTCTGTTATCAGGTGAAAATAGATTCCTGAATGCTTTGTGTTCCTGACTCTTTTATCAGTATTCAGTTTCCATGTTATAGCTGATAATTCTTTTGCCCTAAGTCTGGGTTTTCTGATACTGACAAGACTGATATCAACACAATTGATTTGCTTTCTAATACATACTGTTTGTAATGCAGGGCTGAGAGTTTCGTTGCTTATGTATATGGCTGAACATCTTCTATATCCTAAATAAACAGTCCATTTTTTAATATCTGCCAATTGTGTATTTTTAACATAAAAGGTAATACAAGGTTTTGTTTGGTTTTGCTTAACTCCTCTGGAGTTTAATTTTGCAAACAATTGTATGAACAATATTTACTTAGCAGTCTTCCCATTGGTTTGTCATACTTTTTCAATGATATAATAACTGTTTTAGGGCCTTTTCCTAAGATATATATTTGGTTTCGTTGATTCGTTATATATTATGCCGTCAGAACGATGTTAATATAGTTTTGTAAGAACTTTAATATATCATAGGTTTCACCAGTGTATCTCTTCTACCAAACTCTCTGTTTTCTATTTTCTTACCCAAATAATCTTTACAATAATGTTATCAATAATATTCTAAAAATACATAGAAATTTCTGTGCTCTAATAGGTCTCATTCCACATGTTCTTTTTGGGATGTGATGTTGAATTCTGTGTTCCTTCCTCCTACATGTGGAGATGTTAGGCCTACATGGAAGTGACACTATATGAGACCTGAGGCCAAGTTTAGAAGCCAATAAAACTTCTTCCTAGTTCTCTATTTCTGTTTCTCAGCAGACACCTTGGAATCTCTAAGCCCACAGTTTCAGAGATCACATGGTGAGACAATATAGAGAATGGAGGAGATGCCCAAGGAACCTCAGCTGCTGGTCTTCTCAGCCCACGTGGCACATTTATAAGTCACAAGTGATCCTGGGCTCAGTGCTCCAAGCCCAGCTAGCGTGCACCCCATAGAACAAAGACAAACTATTCCTACTGAGCCTTGTTAAGGATGCAGATTGAAAGGGAAATAAGTATTTTTATTTTAAGCAACTAAGCCTTGTTGTTTTCTTAATGTACCCATAATACCTCAAACAATATGTGGATATTTTATGTTCGTTATATCTAACTTCTACAGTAATTAAAAAATGACTGACAGAAAGTTGTTTCATAGAACTCCAGGAAGGAATTTGAGCGACCTTGTCAAATCCCATGAGGGATCACATAACATGAGAACTAAGCCAAAGTCACAAACACTTGATGTCCACTCAGTAGCCACCCCCCTTTTCCTTTCTTACTAAGAGTACTTTGATTTTTCAGATATCAGCCCTCTGCTATGTGCCCTTATCCAACATAAAATGCATCCCCCTGATGAACCTCTGTGGATTCAGGGCACAAGCCTGTTTTTTGTTTTGTTTTGTTTTTACATTAATCGTGGTTGTTATATTCCTCTTGGGTGGCTTAGAAACGTGCATATGATCCAAATCTAGCCAATGAAACATAATAAATTTGTGTAGGGAGTATTTTAGGGAAGTCTCCTTAGCTCTTAAAGAGTGAAGGGTAATTGACCAAGAAGGCAACAGAGGAGACTCCTCAGCTCCCCTCTTTTCATGGACACACTGAATGCACAGCTACACATGGAGCAATTCCCTAGAAGCAGCCTAATGTCAGATGATAGGTGAATGGATAAAGTGTAACACACACACACACACACACACACACACACAGGACTATTATTCACTCCTAAACACAAGGAAACTCTGTCACTTCTGACAGAAGATGATGAAAGAGATGAAATTGGAAGGCATTATGCTAAGTGAAATAAACCAGACAAATACTGCATAGTATCACTTATATGTAGAATCTTTAAAAAGATAGGGGGGAGGGAGAAAAAAAGGAAGAAAAGAAGAGAAAGAAGAGAAAAAAGAAAAGAAAAGAGGACAGGAGGGAGGTAGGGAGGAAGAAACAAGTTGAAGTCATAGAAAACAGTGGAAGAGTGGTTGCCAGGCTAGGAGTGGGGGAAATCCGGAGAGGTTGGCCTAGAAAGTACAAACTTTCAGTTATATGATGAATAAGGTCTGGGGCACTTGGGTGGCTCAGTCCGTTGAGTGACTGACTCTTGGTTTTAGCTATTATCGTGGTCTTCAGGTTGTGGGACTGAGCCCCGCGACAGGCTCTGTGCTTAGTGGGGAGTCTGCTTGAATTTCCCTCTCCCTCTCCTTCCTCTCTACCCCTCCCCACACTCACACTCTGTCTCTCAAAAAAAAAAAAAAAGATAAAGTCTAAGGATCTAAAGTATAACATGGTGACTACAGTCAATAATATATATTGTATAACTGAAATTTTCTAAGATAAATTTTCTCACCAAAAGAAATAAATAAGGGGCACCTGGGTGGCTCAGTGGGTTGAAGCCTCTGCCTTCGGCTCAGGTCATGATTCCAGGGTCCTGGGATCGAGCCTGCATCGGGCTCTCTGCGCAGCAGGGAGCCTGCTTCCTCCTCTCTCTGCCTGCCTCTCTGCCTACTTGTGATCTCTGTCTGTCAAATAAATAAATAAAATCTTTTAAAAAAATTTAAAAAAAGAAATAAATAAAAGCAAGTGAGGTGATAGAATCCTTTCACAATGTATATGTATATTTATATCAAAGTATCATGTTGCATAATTTAAATATCTTACAATTTCATCTGTCAATATTACCTCAGTGAAGCTGGGAAAACTAGAGAGAAAGGAAAGTTCATTATTTTTTTCTGTTACTTGACACCAATATGAGGGAAGATATGATGGCTGGAGCTACTCAGCCACTTTGAGATAATGAGGAAAACAGCCAGTTAAGGGTGACAGAGCAGGAAGACAGAAAGCATCTGTGACCTTAATAACATTTATTGTATCTCTGAATTGAACAGTCTTGAAACCACCAGCTTCCAGACTCCTTATTAAACAAAATCATAAATTACACAGTTTGAGTAGATAAATTCATTTGGGATTTTCTGTTATTCACTGTTAAAAGCATATTAACTAATAGTAGTAGGTCACATCATGTTTACCCCAAGTCCATAGTATACCAACCTGTTTAGTTTTAGGATGAAGAACAAGTTCAAAGTACCCTTGAAGGGGGCGCCTGGGTGGCTCAGCAGGTTAAGCTTCTGCCTTCGGCTCAGGTCATAATCCCAGGGTCCAGGGATTGAGCCCCATATCAGGCTCTCTGCCCAGCAGGGGGCCTGCTTCTCTCTTTCCCTTTGCCTTCCACTCTTCCTGCTTGTGCTCTCTCTTTCTTTCAAATAAATAAATAAGATCTCTAAAAAAAAAAAAAAGAAACCAAAACCAAAAACAAAGTACCCTTGAATTTCTAGTGTCCATTCCAATGCCTAACACACAATAGATCAATAGTTTGCAGAATGATTACTTTACTTTACCTCCTTCTCCACTTCAAGTTGATCTCATAACATCTCCTATTAATATGTCTACAATGCAGTATAGCATGCTGGTAAAAAATATGGTCTTGAGTATCAGGCAGACATGCATTTGAATCTCATTTTTTATCTTTTCTAGCAGGAAAACTTGATATGTGGATTACTTTTTGATGGTTTTTTTTTTTTTTTTTTTTTTTACTCTCAGTAAAGGTGTACCCAGACTCAAACAATTCTGATTTCAAGGGAACATACTATTCACAAAACAGGAAGTCTAGCAGTAAGATAACTGGTTAGTTCAGCAGGTCAGTGATCCTGTTCTTTTCTCTTGTTTCCACTCTTGTCTTCAGCAGAGCTTTACTTGTGGCAGGCACTAGGTACTCAGGATACATTAGAGAAACAGACATAAAACCCCTCTTGGGGGAACTGAGTAGCTCAGATATTAAGTGTTTGCCTTCGGTTCGGGTCATGATCCCAGAGTCGAGCTCCACGTCGGGCTCCCTGCTCAGCATAGAGTCTGCTTCTCCCTGTCCCTCTGCCTCTCCCCCTGCTTGTGCTCTCCCTCTTTCTCTCAAATGAGTAAATAGAATCTCAAAAAAAAGAACAACAACAACCAAAAAAACCCCCAAAAGACCCCTGGTCTTGTGGAACTTGCACTGTTGCCAAGGGAGTGAAGCTATAAACAGTGAATATAATAATAATATCTTGCTAACATATACAAACAAAGATTATAATGATACATAACATATATAAACATTGAATAAAATAACAAGAAATTATATAGTATGCTAAAAAATGTTTATTTCTATGGAAAAAAACAGAGCAGGGTAAGAGGAACTGGTATTGAGGTATTGGGTGGGGGATGTCTTGAGGCCTTTGACTTCACATTTATTCATCCTGTAGTATCAAGATGCTGATAGATCTGCGTCTTACAACCTCCTAACACCCAAATCCCAGAAGTAACATTTGTTTTCATTTGTTTGTTTGCATTAAAAAATGAGAAAATTTTCCCACAAGTGATACAACAAAAGTAACCTTAATAGTTCTTTTGGAGATATGTGTTCAAGCTCACTTCTCAGTCAGTCCCAGAGGGGATGGAAGGAATGTGCTGGAATGAGACTGCTCAGTTTTTAGTCCCTGGAGACGGAGAAAAGACATCTTTAGGTGTTTTCATTCTTGAAAAAAACAAAACAAAACAAAAACTGATGTTCTTTGGCAAGGAATAAGTTTGTGGGCACAATGAAGAGTGTCGTTTGGGTACTTAACCAAATGTACCCTCCTCAGAAAATTACTCTTTCTACTAAAGCCTTCATTTCCTTTTCTTCAAGATAGAGATAATGATAGCATCAATTTAACTGGGTTGCTGAAAGAATCAAAGGAGGTGATGTCTAGAAAGTGCTTAGTAAAGACCCAACATATTTTGATCATTTAAAAAATGGTAATCATCATGCTCATCATTACTGTTATTATTAACAGCCATCACACTCATCCAGTACTTTCAGATGTACATTCATTACCATGCATTACTATAAAAGGGGAAACTGTGGAACAAAGTGGCATGTTAAGTACATATAATGGTCCTTTGTGATAGAATCTCAGATCTGCACATTAACCTCACAGTTGTAACGCTAGTAATTAAATTCTGTCCCTTAACATGTAAATAGCTTTTTGGAATACATTCACAGCTAGATTCTCCTGGTGTCTCTATTGCTCCCTTTAGGAGTGCTTTGGGTATCTTTGGAAGTCTCCAAGGCTGTTTTTCATGCTACACTTTAAGATCAACAAGGGCACAATTAAATTATTGCTGCTTCCTTGGAAATTACATGATGTGGATCATTTTCCTTCCAAGTAATAGCTATAGCATGTAAATATGAAATCACATTTCCTCTGGCATATTTAAGATACAAAGAAATATAGTGAAAATTCTACATTTTCCAAGGAAATTAGCTTGACTTTGTAGTGACATCTTGATGATTACTAAAATTACTGGCTAATTTTCCTATTATTTGTTTTTCTTCAGAGGTGTGGAATTTTTACCTTAGTGATTCTAGACAGTTTTCAATGTGTCAGATTCTTAAAGCATTCAGCATATGTACAATTATGTCTAAAAAAGTTACACATAGAAACAGACCAATATGAAGACATTCTAAGATTTAGCTTATGTTAATCATGAACTTTGGTCAAAAGCCTTCTAATAAGCAATGATAGGAGAGATGGGGGACATTTACATGATTGTCTACTCTGTACGCATTATTTTACATTTATGTTTTTTATTTTAGTCTTACAGCAACCCTTCAAGGTAAATATTATACTCTTTATTCTATGAGGGACTTCAACCCAAAGAATCTAAGTAAGATGCCAATTTACATAGAGTAAATCAGGCAGATGGGCTTTATCTCCAGGTCTCGACAACCAGATTTGGCCCTAATACAACATACCACCATCCACACAGATTTAGTTCAAATATGATACATTTTAGCAAATACAGGTTTCTGACCGGGTACATGCTTTCTTTGTGTTATGTACAATGTCTGTGATCTTTTTATATAGCAGCTTGTTTGTTAGTATTTTGACTCTTTAAGAAAGAATCTTTCCAAATGGCAACAATAGAACCTATCTTCGTTTTTTGACTTGACACCACTACCCGTAAGAGCTTTCTTTTCCATGAAATGCTTCACCTGTACATTTTACCTACAAATCCAGTGAGGGTCAATGACATAATTTTTCTTCTTCAAGTCATTCCTATTACATAATTTACATGATTCCTCTGAACGTGGCTGGAAAATCATTTTGTCAAGAACTGTTAAAAGCTAAACCGAGGCACATTAAAATTTTCAACAGTTTAGTTGAGCATACATTGATTCGAGTCAGGCAGTGACAAACAGAAAGAAACATTTAGGAATGATTCACTGACAAGAACTAGGAAAGAGACTTTTATAGAACCGACAAGGGAGCAGAACAAGAAAATTATTTGATTGGCTATAGCTTAGGCAGTTGCTTTACTTGGGAAAGTCCAGTTGGCTATTTTTGATTGGTTGTTCTTAAGTTTTATTTTCTCAGATTCAAGTGCATTGATACTGGTTTAGGTTCTGGTTTACTCAGTTAGTCTACCAAGGGATTAGAGCCGCTTCAGTCTAATGGCTTCCCTGTTGCATTACATTAACCCAACACACTTCTAAATAACACACAGGTCAAGCAATCTGAAGAAAAATTAAAATATATTTTGAACAAATTAAAAATAAAACATGGAAATTTGTGGGATACAGCATAAGCAGTAGTGCTTATGACATTTATAGCACTGAATGCATACATGAGAAAAGAGGAAAGATCTAAAACCAGTAATCAAATCTTCTCCACCTCAGGAGGCCAGAGAAAGAAGAGCAAACAAAACTCAAAGCAAGTAGAAGAAAGGCAGGAAGAATTTTAAGAATACAACATGAATCAACAAAATTGAAAATAAGGAAACAATAGAGAACAATCAATGAAACCAAAAGCTGGTATGTTGAAAAGATCCATACAATTGATCAATCTCTTGTCAGGTTTAAAAAGAAAAAAGAGAGAGGACACAAATTAGCTGGTATTATCTTGTCATCCTTGTTAGGCTTTCAGACTTCCTCATCTGTCACTACCACCTCCTCCAAGTGAGCCCACAATCCAGATTGTGCCTCCCTAATTTGGATAATTAACTACAACATAGAGAGTAGAGGCTCAGTATTTTGTATTCTTTTTTACTTCCCCAGCCCTAGCACAGTATAGTAGGTCCCTAATTGAGTAAACGAAAACCACCAGTTATTGATTCCATGTGGCAGAAGAAAGCCTGTAAAATCTTCCTGCCCTGACCCCTTCTGCCTAGAGAAGGAGGAGGAAGGAGAGGGGAGAAGAGAAGGAACAGCGTAAGAATATTTGGTCATGCAGGTGGGCAAGAAAAGAGGATGGTGGCCTACCTTTTACACTTTATCCCACTGACAAATCTTACCAGCTCTCTTCTCTGACCACAATATTGAGCAAATAATAAATTATTGGCAAGGAACAATATTGTTTAGGAAATAATGTGAAAGATGGACAGTGGGGGGTGGGAGGGAGGTAAGAGTACCTGTATCATAAAATAAAAAGCCACTGAAAAGTAAAGTACTCTATGTTCCTAGTAACAGACTACAAGAGTCACAATTCAATAATAGTTTGATATTCTGAAAGGCATCATCACGCTGGCAACCCCAACACCAAGGGACACATCTTCAGGAGACTGTGCAGAAGACTGCAAAGAATAGCTTTGGCAGAATTAAAAATAATGCAGAACTTTCTTGCCCCAGGAAATAAAACAGCTGATATCAAAGTCCCCAGTGTGTCCCATGGCAGGCATTTTATGCACAGAGACTATTCTGTAGTCCCAGTTATCTTCACGAATGTGATTTGATATAAAATAAGGTCTATTTTGAGTTGTAGAGTTGAAAGCTGTTACTTTTGGGGAATGATTTGTGCCTTTATTTTTTAGAAAGATAAGGATAAATTTAAATCAGAACTGAACACAGGCATACTTTGGGGAGAAAAAATATTCTATAAAACTATGACCTGCAGAGTAAAATACTCAGTAATTCTGAGTATTATATAATTACATTGAGAATTTTATTCACATTTACCGATAGCACTAGCTTTTTTGCACATTTATTTTTTTCTTGCACATGTAATCTTAAATACCATCTTTAGAGAAGGTGAAATTAAGTATAATAATACTTGATTAGATTGTGGCTCATAGTATATAGTCTTTATCTTGCCCTAGGGTATGTATCATTCATGTTTGAAAGAATATGGAGTTTTTGTGTTTTCTTTTTTTCCCCCCAAAATCAATGATCTGCAGAAATGTTCTGTAATATACAGGATGCCATTTATTATTGATGTGTCAGAAATAAACTCACTATATGTACTTATAATTTACTAAATCAATTATAATTTGAATTACCTTACTGTGTTCAATCTTCAAACAAGAATGATATTAAATGAGTTTCAGGGTTTTTCCATTTATTATTTATATTCTGATCAACACTGTGTTCTTTTCCTTATTACAAGGCCAAAAATCCAACCCCTGATTCTGATCAGATTCCATTCTAGCCTTTGAGACTTCTAGCTCAACCCCAGACACCATAGAGCGAAGGCAAATTTTGACTTTAGATATGTTGTCAGACAAAGTATCAATTTATGTTTGGTGATCTATTGTTTTGTTCTCACTGTGGAATATTCAACATGGGAAAGCCATTGCTATCTTCCTTGCAGACTATCTTTTCTTAACATAATTTAATATTTGAGTTCTAGACTAATAATTCTACAGTAACATGTCAAAGCAAATGAGCAATTATTTTAATCACCCTCTCATAACAATTTGGTAGCGTTTCAATGAAAAGATATGATAAAAATAAGACATTTTCAACCATTATGTGTTAAGAATTATACTGACTATTTCTAAGTCTACTTTAACATATAAAAATTCCTTTGGAAAATTCCTTTATCTCTAACCCCCCAAGATACATGTTGGCAATCATCCCCCAAGCATATGGCCCACTGATAGACATCTGAAGGGTCTCATGACTAAGGTTTTATTAGACAGTAATAAATGACATTTTTCCAACAATAGCTAGCCCTTTCAAGGACCTGAAACCTTGCTTCCAAATTCCTTAGAGACTTACACCATTCCTAACCCCTTCCCAACTTGAAAGTATATAATGGGCCACTCCTCATGACCGAGGTGCCACTCTTCCTGCACAGAGGTCCTGTCCTCATGCTTTAAGAAAACCACCTTTTTGCACCAAAGATGGCTCAAGAATTCTTTTTCAGCCATTGGCTTCAAAACTTAATGTCTTTCCTACATCAGCAACTACTATATGTAGAAAATTACCAATGATAGAAACCAGTGGGGGAAAAAAAAAAGTCAGGAAAGCAAAGATATCCCCCAGGGTCTTCCAGAGTCTTGCTATTCACCTGTCAACCTTCCTTCCATCCCCACCCTTGAAAGTAGGCAGGTGATGGTTGCCTTGACAAGGAGAATGCGACAGATTTGGTGTTTTGGGAACTCTGGGCTAGGTCATCTGTTGCATGACTTTCACCGGGCTCCTCAATCTTTAGATGTTCTTCCTTAGACTAATCCACAGTGCTGTGAACAAGTCCAGGACACTCAGTGAAGCTTCTTATAGGAATTCTGATTGACAGCAACACCAGCTAAGTTCTCAGCCAGTAGCCTGCATTAACTGCCAGACCTGTATGTGAGGGAGCCATCAGTTGCCCTGTTTTCTAGCCTTTGAGACTTCTAGCTGAGAGCCCAGACATCATGGAGCAGAGGCAAGCCATCCCCACAGGCCCTGACTGAATGTCTTACAACCAAATTTGTGAGCATAATAAATGGTTGCTTAAGACACTAAATTCCACAATCATAATAAATGAAACAGCTAGTGAGATCTGCCTATTAAATTTCATATAATAATAGATGTTTATTACTAATTTCATATACTACTTTATACAACTTTCCTCAGAATATGCCAAGGATCATGTGAAAATTATGATTTCAAGTATAAAATAGATGTTGAAGCTATATGGAGAAATATATGATTAGGTTTTTGTCCATATTAGCAAAATTGGGAGACTTATGGTTTAAATTCACTACTGTGCTTGATTAAAACAATTGGCTTATTATACCTTCTGAACAATAACTGCAGGCTTACAACAACAGAGGTAATGCTATGTGGAGGAAATTATTTTACATTATTGTCTCCCTATGTGCAAATACACACCTTTTTTTTTCTCAAAAGAATGGTAATTTTGATGAGAACTAACCACTTATTAAAAACAAACCTTACAGGTGCATGAATGGCTCAGTGGGTTAAACCTCTGCCTTTCGCTCAGGGCTCAGGTCATGATCTCAGGATCCTGGGATGGAGTCCTGCAGAGAGCCCGTTTCCTCCTCTCTCTCTCTGCCTGTCTCTCTCCCTACTTGTGATCTCTGTCAAATAAATAAATAAAATCTTAAAAAAAAAAAAAAGCAAACCTTGCTTATTATTTACTACATCCTGAAGCCCTAGAGCAAATTAGAGGAAAGCAGTCCCTTTGAAGCACATTTTGTTGAGACCTAACCCTTATAAGAAAATTTCTATTAAATAAAACTCTTTAGAAATAATCAAATTAGGGGCACCTGGGTGGTTCAGTGGTTAAAGTCTCTGCCTTCAGCTTGGGTCATGATCCCAGGGTCTTGGGATCGAGCCCCACATAGGGCTCTCTGCTCCGCAGGGAGCCTGCTTCCTCCTCTCTCTCTCTACCCGCCTCTCCGCCTACTTGTGATCTCTGTCTGTCAAATAAATAAAAAAATTCTTTAAAAAAATTAAAAAAAAGAAATAATCAAATTAAAATTACATAGCTGTGAGAGTGTTCAGGTATGTATTAGTCCATTTTCATTACCTGTGTAATATTATTAAGCAGTTATGAAATATGCTAAAATGCATTCATCTAACTTATGATGATGCAACTGAATTTCATCAAGTTCAAAAATTATCAACGAGATCACTATTATGTATAAATGAGTTTTACATACTATATCTATAATTTTTATAATCCCATATGTCATATTAGGATACTACCTGACATATTTCAGTCCTTTTCCTCTGAGATTTACAGTGATGATATAATAATTCCAAAAAGTGAACCCGTGATTAGCTATGCTAATGGCACTAGAAGCAATAGATTAGCAGGGAAAATGGAACCAGAAGTATATTGATAGGTATGCACAGCAGGTGTTTGGACTGAATAGCTTTAATCTCCTTTGACAAAAAGAAATGTCCTTCATCCAGTAAGCTGAATTTATCCTGGTTAAGATTCACCCTCAGCAAGCTGTGGAGAAGAGAAAAGAGCAAATGCCTGAAGACAACCACACCAGAACCACACGCATTTCAAGGGTATCTCCCGATTATTAAGTGACTTGTCACCATCTCCTGTATCCACATATTGAAAGATGTACAAAAATGACCAAAAAGCAAATGGTCAGTGTAATGTAAATAAAAGGGTAGCTTTTTGATTTTCTGTTTGTCTCTGCTTGTGACTCTCATTAGTTGCCAAGAACAGTCTCTGAAAAAGCAGCCAGTTGCTTCTCGATCCATGTGTGCAATGAAGGTACAAAAATGAGTGCTGTGCTCAGAGAGAGAGAGAGAAAGATCCCCAAAGAGCAGCTGCAGGCAATACAGTCTGAAAAGCAACATTATTTTAAAGCTGTCACGTAGGACAAAATGTCCAAGGTAAAATTTTCAAACAGATAAAAACACAATTTCCTATTGTTAGAAAATGCATGGGTAACATTCCATTTTATGATACCAGACAATAAGTACATAATGAAAGAGATTAAATAATGACACCTATTTGGGGACCTATATTCTTTACTGAGGAAGACTATTATCCTCCATCTATCTATTATCCATTGATCTATTCCATGAATACCTCAAAAATATACTTGAGGTGGCTTGAAATAAATGCACAAATGAAAGGTCACCTAAAATAATTCATACACAATAAGAGATAAAACAATAGGAAGTGAAACGAGCAAATCATACCAAGAAGCAGACCAGTTGAAGAAAACTTGTAATAATACATGCTATCAAACCTATTAAAAGTAGATTTGGGTGCCATACTTTAAGAAGAAAACCACCACTAACAAAAAGAAAGCAAGCAAACAACTTTTTAAATCATTTGGCCAGAGGTGCCTGGGTGGCTCAGTGGGTTAAAGCCTCTGCCTTCGGCTCAGGTCATGATCCCAGGGTCCTGGGATGGAGCCCCACATCTGGCTCTCTGCTGAGCAGGGAGCCTGCTTCCCTTCCTCTCTCTCTGCCTGCCTACTTGTGATCTCTCTCTCTGTGTCAAATAAATAAATAAAATCTTAAAAAAATAATAAATAAATCATTTGGCCATTTAGTCATGTAATTTTCCAGCAAAGGTATGTCTACATTTCAAAACTTGTCTAAAGGCATCATTTTATTATTATATATATATATGTATATATATACATATATATATATATCTTCAACTCTACTGCCTTGTTAGCTCTGAAAAAGTTTCAAATATATATTGAAAATATTTTTGTCAATTGGTTTTAGTAAAAAAATGGGGCTAATCAGTAACCTTACTATCAAAACTAACAATTTTTATCAACTAATTACATAGTATTAGTGAATAATGATTTCTTGTTCTATAAATTTCATAGCAAGAAATATTTACAAACATATATTTCCAAACTGACACAATATCAGAAAATAGAGTATAATAAGATCATAGACTTAAATAAAATTTTGCAAATTTAAAACAATTGTATTATATATATATATATAATATTTATACCTATCTATTTATGTGTAAATCATAATCATCACTGAAAGGAAGAAGAATTTCTAAACCCTCCAAAGGGTCTGAGAATCAAACATTCTTATAACTTTGAAATGGACTTATTTTCTGGGTCTTTTTCTTGTGCTAGAGACTAAAGTAAATAGTTGAAACTCAGGAAAAAAGCCAAAGTTTGAAAAAAAGAAGTTGAAGCTTAGATATAAATTTTGTGGTTATAAGTGCTAGAAGAAAAATAAAACATTTATGTTACAGTAAACCCATTTTCCAAAATCATTAGTATATTTACTCCATGTGTAGATAGAAAAATCACTTTTCCTGAAATCCAACTTAGTGCAACTTGGAAGCTAACACAGAAACACCAAGGCTGTTGTAATTGTATTGCTACTTGCTTAAGAAAAAAAATAATATCTAGATTACATCATATAAATTAAAACTACTAACTAGTAACTTCAGGTGTTTTATTTCTTGAATCCTTGATATGCAGTTCTATTTGGGTCCATAGGAGAGAAGTAAAGTTTCTTCTTCAGATTTCATCTTTTGAAATATGCTGATTCTGTCCCTTGAACTCTGCAGTATTCATGCTTGATTAGATTACAGAACCAGTTCAGAGTAAGTTTGATAGAGTTTTATAGTTTTGAAATCATATTCAAATCATCTGGATGCATTTGGAGGACAAAAGAGATTTCATGATTTATAGGTTATTAATAAGATACCATTATTTTAACCACTATATTGGCTGATGATTTCAAAGATATCTCCTAAATTAGAAGGTGTGGGAAACAGGCGCTTATTCCTTATATGCTGATTATGAGAAAATGAACAGTGAAAACGTTTCTCAAGCTTAAAAATGCTAATCAGGGTTTCCAGGTCAAATTGAAAGTATTCGTACCTATTCTTCCTAAATTTTCCTAAATTTCCTCATTCCTAAAATTTAAAGAAGGAATGGAAATGATACACTTGATAGCAATGAAGAGAAATAACAGGGGTGTTCATCTGCTGATGAGAAACTTCACCACATAACTGGAAAACGGAGAGCAGACAGAGTGGGCTCTCAGATGACAACTGACCAGAAGAAACCTAAAGAGTCCCAGACTCAAAACATCAAGCAATACAGAGTGGTAGTGAAAATCCTGGCTGAATACTGGAGAAATTCTCAGTTGTGAATAAGAAGTTTCCTCACACCTCACCTTGCATGCAGAATCTAGCAGCCAGTCTACCTTTATCTACTTCCGCTATTTATCTATGCCTCTGTCTCTATCTCTCTTTTAAACACACACACACACACACACACACACACACACACACACACTCACGAATGCACATGGGCACACATGTACTGTTCTCTGAAGAAACTGAATGAACTGCATGATGAGAACTATAGTGGATAGTGTGGGTGGTGAAAGCTAGAAAACTCTCCATGTTCAAATGTTTCAGTTTCCCCCCACATTGGTTACCAAATTCTTGCACACTCAGCTCCGAGCCAAGTTTGCCAAGTGACACAGTCTGCCCATATGAACTATGTTCCCAGTCTGTTTCTTAGGTACCACATTACATAGTGATGAACAAATAATGAAGGCTCACTTGTAAATAGAGAAAAGCCTGGAGCACAGCAGAATAAGACCAAGTGCATGAGAGAAAACTAGATCCGGAGAAAGCAAAGAATCATGGAAAGTCACTTTAATAGGGTGTCTGTATCTTCAGAGAAAGCTAGAAAGCTTTCAGGCTCATAAGAATAATAGAGTGGTAAGAAAAATAGAGAATTAGAGAAGATAAAGGACTCAGGCACTAGAAATATGATGAAATAAACATTTTAAACATTTGGGAGTTAATACTGTGGGAATTTTCCTGAACACAAATGGACAAGAATTAAAATTTTAAGATAACTGATGAAAAACATAAAACAAAAAATTTTCTGCTAATAAAATTATTGGTTTAGGACATTTAGAATCAAGCTACAGAAAATGCATGAAAAACTTCATTAGAGTTGTGTAAGCATAAGCATATCCAATAATATCTAAGCGTGTTACTAAGTGAATTACACAAAAGGCATGAGTCGCAGAAAGTTCTGTCATGTACCATGTGTGGCAAAAGGAGAGTGTTTTTTTAACCTCTTTTTACAATGTCAGGCATTTTTTTCATTTGGCATGACAGCAAAAATCACTATCTTAACTGGACACCAGTTTATTTGCCATAACACCAATCATTAAACGTATCTCTATCCATTTTCTATTTCTTTGTTTTTAATAATAAGAGATTCAATTTATTAAGAGCTTACTATGTTCCAGACACTTTCCAAAGGTTTTTGTTTTACACTGTTATATTAGTTTCAGGTATGCATTATAGTAATTCACCAATTCAGTACATTACTCAGAACACATAAGTGTGCTCTTAATCCCCTTCACCTACTTCACCCCCGCACCCCTGTCCCCCCTGCCCCCCACTGATCTCCCCTCTGGTAACCATCAGTTTGTTCTCTATGTTTAAGAGTTAGTTGTTTGTTTTTCTCTTTTCTTTGTTTTGTTTCTTAAGTTCCACATATGAGTGAAATCATATGGTATTTGTCTTTCTCTGACTGACTCATTTCACTTAGCATTATACCTTCTAGATCCATTGTGTTGTTGCAAATGGCAAGATGTCATCCTTTTTATGGCTGAGTAATATTCCATTGTATAAATATGTCACTTGTTTATACATTCAGCTACTGATGGGACACTTGGGTTGCTTCTATATCTGGCTATTGTAAATAATGATGCAATAAACATAAGTATCATATTCTTTTTCAATTTATTGTTTTTGTATTCTTTGGGTAAATATCCACTAGTGGAATTATTGAATCAATGGTAATTCCTTACCAATTTGGATGTCATTTATGTATTTTTCTTGTCTGATTGCTGTGACTAAGACCTCCAGCAATGCTGAATAAAAGTAGTGAGTGGACACCCTTGTCTTATTTCTGATCTTAGAAGAAAAGCTCTGCTTTTCTCCATTGAGTATGACGTTTGCTGTGGGTTTTTCATGCATGGCCTTTATTATACTGAGGTGTTCCTCTAAACCTAATTTGTTGAGCTTTTTTTTTTTTAATCATGAATGGAAGTTGTGCTTTGTCAAATGTTTTTTCTGTATATACTGAAATGATCATATGGCTTTTGTCCTTTCTTTCGTTAATGTGATCTGTCACATTGAAATATTGGACCCCTTTGCATCCCAGGTATAAATCCCACTTGATTGTGGTGAATAATTTTTTTTAGTGTATTGTTGGATCTGGTATGTTAATATTTTGTTGAGGATTTTTGCATCTATGTACAGTAGAGCTTTCGGCCTGTAGTTCTGTATCTTTGTACTGTGTTTATCTGGTTTTGGTATCAGGGTAATGCTGGCCTAAAAGAGTGAATTTGGAAGCTCTCATTCTTCTATTTTTTGGAACTGTTTGAGAAGAATAGGTATTAATTCTTTAAGTGTTTGGTAGGATTCACCTGTGAAGCAATAATCTGGTCCTGGACTTTTGTTTGTTGGGAGTTTTTTTGATTTTTGATCCAATTTTGTTGCTGATAATCAGTATGTTCAAATTTTTCTCTTCCTTTCTAATTTAATTTTGGGAACTTATAGGTTTCTATTAATTGAACTATTTCTTCTAGGTTGTCTAATTTGTTTGCTTAACTTTTCATATTATTCTCTTATAATCCTTTGTTTCTGTGGTATTGGATCTATTCTGGAGAACGTGTCATGTTCACTTGAAAAGAAAATGTATTCTGCTGTTTTAGGATGAAATGTTCTGAACATATCTATCCTATCCATTTGGTTCAATGTATCTTTCAAAGCCACTCTTGTTGATTTTCAGTTTGGATGATCTATCCATTGATGTAAGTGGGGTGTTAAAATCCCGTATTATTATTGTATTACTATCAGTTATCTTCTTTCTGTTTGTTATTAGCTGCTTCATGTATTTGGCTATTTCCAGGTTGGGTGCATAAATATTTATAATTGTTTTATCTTCTTATTGGATTGTTACCTTTATGATTATCTAGTATCCTTCTTTTCTCTTGTTGTACTCTTTGTTTTAAAGTCTATTTTGTTCAATGTTAAGGATTACCATCTTGGCTTTCTTTTCATTTCCATTTTCATAAATGTTTTTCTGTTCCTTCAATTTCAATGTGCATGTATCATCTGAAATGAATCTCTTACAGGCAGCATATAGATGAGTCTTGATTTTTTATCCATTCTGTTACCTTATGTCCTTTGATTGGAGTGTTTAGTCCACTTACATTCAAAGTAATTATTGATAGGTATATAGTTATTGCCATTTTGTTGTTTGTTTTATAGTTGTTTATGTAGTTCTTTTCTTTCCTTTCTCTTCTTGCTTTCCTCCCTCATGGTTTGCTGGCCCTCTTTAGTGATATACTTGGATTCCTTTCTCTTTATTTTTTGCATACCTATTACTAGTTTTTGATTTGTGATTACCATTAGGTTTATATACAACATCTTATGTATATAGCAGTCTACATTAAGTTGATGGACACTTAAGTTTGAACTCATTCTAAAAGAACTAAACTTTTACTCCTCTCACACTCACATTTTAGGTATATGACACCATACTTTACATCTTTTTATTTTGTGAATCCCTAGATTGATTTTTATAAATATACTTGAATTTACTCTTTTGTGCCTTCTACTTTTCCTACCCTCACTATGATCTTTCCTTTTCACTAAGTCCCCTTTAACAAATTTTTAATGGCTGATTTAGTGATGAATTCCTTTAACCTTTTTTTTCTTTTTTTGATCTGGGAAACTCTTAATCTCTCCTTGTCTTCTGAATGATAGCTTTGCTAGATAGAGTATTCTTGATTGAACATTTTTTTTCCCTTTCAGCACTTTGAATATATCAAAACATTCTCTTCTGGTCTGCAAAGTTTCTCTGGAAAAATCAGCTGACAGTGTTATTAAGTTTCCATTTTATGGAACTGTTTTCTTTTCTCTTGCTGCTTTAAAAATTCTCTCTTTATCACTACTTTTTGCCATTTTAAGTACAGTATGTCTTGATATGAACCTCCTTGAGTTGATTTTATTGGGCACTCTCTGTGCCTCCTGAATGGATCTGGATATCTGTTTCCTTTCCCAGATTCAGGAATTTTTCAGCTACTATTTCTTTAAATATATCTTCTGTCCCCTTTGTCTGCTCCTTCTGTGATCCCTATAATGCAAATGTTATTACATTAGTTGGTCACTGAGTTCCCTTATTCTATTCTCATTTCTTACTACTCTTTTTCCTTTTTGCTGTTCAGCTTGGTTGCTTTCCATTACTCTTATAGGTGACTTTGCTCCTCTATTCTACTATTAATCCTTCTAGTGTATTTTTAGTTTCGGTTATTGAGTTCTTTATCTCTGATTGCTTCTTTTTTGTGTTTTCTGTCCCATTGTTGAGGGTCTCACTGAGGTCCTCCACTTTTTCTCAAGTCCTGTGAATATTTTTATTACCACTACTTTAAATTCTCTATGGGGCATATTACTTACCTCTGTTTCATTGAGCTCTCTTGCTGTGATTTTGTCCTATTCTTTCACTGGAACATCTTCCTCTGTTTCCACATTTTCTAACTCTCTGTTTCTATGTGTTAGGAAAGTCAACTATGTCCTCTTGCTCTTGAAAGTAGTTGCTTTATGAAGAAGAGGTCCTGTAGTGGCCTGCAGTGCACTGGCCGCTCTTCATCGGATCCTGGTGCTTCAGCAGTGTCTCTTATGCATGTTGCACGTACCCTACTATTGTGACTGAGTCATGTTTGCCTTCAGTCCAGTCATCTTCCATGGCTTTCTTTGCCTATTGTGGGAAGGGTTTGGTCCCAGCATTAGTGGGCCTGTCTGGGCCTGCCTTGGTCAGTCTAGGCATTTGCCAGAGATGTAGTAGCACTGAACTGCAGGGGCACTCTCCCTGTATTATTCCTTGAAAAGCTTTTGTTGGTGGGATGGGCCTGAAGTCAAGCCAGATATCTACCCCCAGCCTACTACTGGGACCACAGTTGAACAGTGGATTTCTTCCACTCTCCCTTGGGCTGGATCCACTTTAAGGTAGTGCTGATCCCTGTTGTGGCTGCTTTCATACTCCCATGCTTGCGGTGCCACTTTGGATGTACTCCTGCTAAGACTGGGATAGAGAGAATGTGTCCACAGAAGAATATCATGGTAGAGTTCACAGTTAGCAAGCTAGGTGGAGTGTTCATGCTCTGCTGGTTTTCACAGGTGTCCATGTATTTAGGAAGGGGGATAGAGGAGGAAAACACCACCTGCCAGCTCTTTAATTCTTGGAAAAGTCTCCTGAAGATCCCTGGCCCTCCAGCACAAGTTATCTGAGATTAGTAAACAAATCTCCCTCCTATATACCCCAGGTGTTTTGTTTTGTTTTTTAAACTGCTGCTTCTGTGTTGTATCTCAATGGGGCTGTTTGTTGTGCTATCTCTTTAAGGGCAAGGACTCTATTTCCTATCACCCTCTGGCTCTCCCAGAAGCTAGGGGCTGATTTTTAAAGTTCCAGAGGTTAAAAAAATAAGTTAAAAAAAGTTCCAAGTGTTAAGCCTCACTAGTTGTAAGAACTCAAGAATTTAAGTCCCTCTGTTTTTCAAAGCTCTGTTACAGAGATTTGTCTTCCTAATGTGGTGGGGTGCCTGATGTGGGGTCTGTTCCTCTTCTCTCTCCACACCTGTGACATCCTTCCTGCCCATGGACAGTTCCAGAGATCAGTTTGGCTCCCAACCATGTCTCTGCCTTTGTACGCACTTTGATGTGTCCTCTCTCTACAGTTAGCTGTGGAGAGTTTGTTTTGCCAGTCTTTGGGTCATCTTCTACATTATTTACTCTGATGTAGGTGTTATCTTGGTGTATCCATTGAATGAAGTGAGCCTAGAATCCTTCTATTCTGCTTTCTTCTCTGGAAGTCCCTACCTATCCATTTTCAATACCTCCAGAGACGGACCTACTTTGGTATGTAATGCCCAAGGTATACATACACACACACGCACGTACACACACACTCCTAAATGTAGTCTTTTTATTGGTCTCTGTATTGCCTAAAATGCCTAATATACTTTGCACATCTATGCATAACAAACATCCATTAAATTCAGTTTTATTTAGATAGATACTGAGAAAAATTCCAGATAACAGAGCACATTCCTGGACACTAACCTATGCTGAATCTATGGAATGCTCTTTGTCCAAAACAAAAATGGGTAAGAGTATTCTTTTTAAAGAACTGTGTATCTTACTTTTGGAAATTCAACTTTATTGTAAATAAAGTGAACAGTCTTTTGTTCCTATCCTTCCTGTTGACTAGAGGCAGAAAGAATAAAATCACTGTAACATGAGGATCAGTATAGGTCCACTCACATCTGTACTGGCAGTCATGAATCAAACAGAAATTTAAGCATATTGTGTAAACTGATGCTGTCTTCTCAATAACTCTACTTAGTAGGTTAGGAAATCAGGTACAAAATTATTTTATTATCACTGTACTATTAAGTATATATTCTTTCTTTAAAATGGAATTTAAAAGCTTTAATTGGAATTCACATTAGTTAAGCTGATAATTTCCCAGAGAATTTCAAATGATAGTCCTGGGTTATTAATATAGCACATCTTTAGATCTGGTTCATCTTTATAGCTCACAGATCTACCACAACCACCACTGCCACCACCACTGCTTGCTATTTCTTTATGTGCTCTAAAATTTCCCAATACTCTATCATTCCCCCAAAGGTTTTCTTTGTTTGGAGTTGATTCCTAACTTCTATGCATAGTCATGGTATGGAACAATTTATGATCTCTTATATTTCAAGTTATGCTTCTCTGAATATTGGTTATTATCTGAAAATTGATAGATACAGTGGCCCTTATATCACAGATTTCATAGAGCTTTGCTATCAGTAATGCTAGTGACTTGAAGAATCTGAGGTGGGTCCAACTCTGGAGAACATTCTATGGAAAGAGTCTACATGGATTTCTTTAGGTATAGAGATATGATGGGCTGTTTAGAATTCTTTTCATATAACAAAGTGGTAGTATTAAGTTTTTCACAGTTTCTATGACTTTATCTTTTTTTTTTGCTTTCCTTTAATTATAAAAGTTATATCTCTAAAATAGGAACCCAATATTGAGTGGAACCAAATGAAGTAGATAAAGGGCAAAATAATTTAAAATATTACTTATTTTTCCTATTCTTTTATTACAGCTCTAGTGGCCTAAATGACCTTTAATTAGTACCTATAGTGCTTCTGACTGAGAAGGAACTATGAATATATGGATAGGGCAATTTAAAAAAATATATTAAATATAATTGTACAAATTGTTCTTCAAAATAGCATTACTGGGTGAGTAATTATCTTGGAATATTTGAGAGTGTTTCCTGTAAATTTGCTTTACAATTTAAATCCATATACATTAAGGAAGTTTAATGAGCACAACCTGTTCTTGGAATTTAGTCAATGACTCATAATAGATGTGTGAATTACATGATCCTGACAATTTTCGAACCTGGAGAAAAGTTACATAAAGTGCCGCAATTTTTCTCTCTATAGGGATTGGAAATAATATATTAAAATACTTTTCGCGTGATATTATAAACATCATTGTGAATGGGCAAATTCATGGAAGCTGAAGTGCTGAAAGAGTATCCCGGAATGGCATTTATGCACTACAGACATCCTCAGAAAGGTTCTTCACGGCGATACTGTGCAGTGACTCAGCATTCAACTGGCAGAGTGACAATGAAATCATAGGAAACCAGTAACAACTACTTCACCAATTTCTCACTGTGTGTAGGAGGAAGACTAAGTATTCAAGAAATGCTCTAGTACCTGAAATAATAGCAATATTATGGGTAAGAAATCATTTAACATATAAATTTTTCCACATCTGTTACTCTCAAATAATGATGCTAATAAAAGTATGGTTATTTCTACAGAATATATGAGAACAGAAACAATTGCCAATTAGCAACAGAGCTAAGAATATTAATTTCATTTTTAATATATTTTATTTCTATCATACCACCCTGAAATTAGGCAGCAAAAAACCCTTTGTTTAATGAGAGTGATTTCCAAAATAAGTTTTACCACCAGAGATGGAAATAACACAGGCAGCACGATGGAGCTTTTCCCATTCTATCCTCTCCTCTTCCTAGTCTTAACCTTTAACACTTAGTTGGGGCAGTACAAATCTCCTTATCCTTTAGAAGAGTAATATGGCACTTAAAAAAAAAAAAACCACACACACACACACACACACACACACACAAGAAAACCAACTTATTATCTGTGTAAGGTTGGCCAACTAACAACTTTGAGTTTCAGTTTCATTGTCTAGAATATGTAATGTTAATTGTTTCCTTGTGGGTAGTTATTAGCACTTGAATGCTTGTAAAACTTAGATGCTAGTCATTAAGTGAAAGATGTTATTTGCTGCCTGCTTAACCTAGAGATTCCTCTTGGATGGCACTGGTGAGCCATCATATGACCACAATCATCATATGACCATAATTCAAGGGGAAAACTCAGAAAACATCTTTCCTCAGTAGGCACATACCAGCTCCTGCAAAATTTATACCCCCCCTTCCTCACTCAACCCCAAAAATCTATTTCTGAGTTAACATTATTATCTTTTCCAGCTGCAACTGCCATCAATCCTGTACTGAGCCAAGTAGTACTTCTTCAGCAAACCTACCTGCACCTAAGTCACTTTTACTGACAGGAAACATTGTTTCCTGAAAATTGCATTTGATATAGCACTATTCCATAAAACTTATAATGTATCAATATTAGCATTTGACATAAATAAATATAGAACTGACTCCATAAAATATAAAATTCTAATAGGATTTAAATGAGAGGAAAGATAAATGTTCTTAGCATGTCTTGTCTCATAGTATTTCACTTTTTAAAATGTCAATATTGTAAGTCCTTACCCTTTGCCTAGAGAAAATTGCTTTCATGCCAGTAATGAAGAGAATCACTTCTGATATGTCAAGTGATTTTTAATGATCAATAACAATACTTAGCACTTATGTAGAAGTTTTCATCTTCAAACCACTTACCGGCATTAAGCAAATTCAAGACATTGTTATTTTACTCACAAGAAAATCCATGGAATAGATTTCAGATTCCAAAATAGGAATGGTACAGGCATGTATTTCACACAAATCACATGATGATAGATCATTTTAGGAAGTTAGTGAATATTATGTCAGTTGTAAACTTTACTATTTGTAAAAGTAACATGTTTTTTACTGTCGAGAATGTGAGAATACAAAGAAGTGTCAGGAAGAAAATAAAATCACATGAATTATTCCCAATATCATTATATATAAATAGATATTAATGTTAATACAGTTTTTCTCATTTCTAAATGTAAATGTATTGCATGTTTATGACACGTAGACTTATTTTCATAGTGTGCATATTCTTTGTAAATGTGATCAGAATGAGTATCTAGTTTGTTGCCCTCACTTTTCACTAATTTGTATGAATATTTTTTAAAAACTCAAAAATGATTCTTCATTCTCATATACATTAAAGTTGTATGAATGCACCAAAATTTACTTTGTTATTTTCTCTTAGACATCTAGGTAGCTTTCCTTTCATTTTTGCTTAATAGTAATGGATATATTTTCACACATTTTTCTGCCTTATTTATTGATGATTTTGGAATATAAATATATCTGCTAAGATGTCATTTCTCCTGCTCCCCTTCCAGCCCTCCCCACCCATATTTAGGTTAAGTTTTAGGAACTGCTAAATCATAGCTGCAGTGCATTGGTACAGGCACATAAATCTGAAAAGATGGTTTGGTGGCCATCATTAAAGAGTACTGTGGACTTAGTAGAGAGTTTGGGAGTTATAGATCCAGGGAAGAAATGGCTAAGGTCTTTATATAAGGCAGTGTCACGATCAGACTTGTGCTTTAGGGAAAAAAAAATCACTCTTAACAGCAGTTTTGAAGAGTTTTGTTTTTGTTTTGTTCTGATGGAAGGGATTTTGCACTGGAAATAGAAGTTTCTGGCAACTACTGTAATCATCCATGAGAGAAGAGGGAATGGCTATACACAGTATCAAATAAAGAGGCCACTGATAGACATCCTCTTCCTTTAAGGACGCTTGAAGCCACATGTGAATCATCAACTTTGATAATGCCTCAAAGCTAGTAGTTTTGAGCTTCTTCATCTTGCTCAGTAATCGTTCTGCTCTTCCCCTGCTTTCAAATTGCATGTAGAGAAGGTAAATCCATTTCAGTCTTTTAGTAAGTCAAATATAGAGATTAAATATTTGCAAATGGACATGAAATATCATATCAAAAAATGTAATGTGTAGAGTTAGGATTTAGGATTTTGGATTATTCATAGTTCAATATTTTTTAAACCAGTTCTCCTCCAATGTTACAGTTCCCTTAATCCAATATACAGAAGTTTAAAACTCAGGTGATTTAATTATAGGAAATCAGTTTCCCTAAGTCAGTAAACTCTTAAAGTAATTTAGTTGAGACCATTCTTACTTTAAGTCACATTTTTAAAAGTCATGAATTTTACTAATAGCTACTTTGGAAAAGGAAGGGCTCAGTGTTAGTTTCTTTTTTTTTTTAATATAATTTAATTTTTTCAGTGTGCCAAGATTCATTGTTTATGCACCACACCCAGTGCTCCATGCAATACATGCCCTTCTTAATACCCTCCACCAGGATCACCCAACCTCCCAACTCCTTCCCCTCCAAAACCCTCTGATTTTCAGAGTCCACACTGTCTCATGGTTTGTCTCCCTCTCTGACTTCCCCCAATTCACTTTTCCTTTCCTTCTCCTAATGTTCTCCATGTTATTCCTTATGCTCCATATGTGAATCCACATGATAATTGACTTTCTCTGCTTGACTGCTTTCACTCAGCATAATCTCCTCCAGTCCCATCCATGTTGATACAAAAGTTGAGGATTCATCCTTTCTTTTTTTTTAATTTTTAAAGATTTATTTATTTATTTATTATTTTTTAAAATTTCTTTTCAACGTAACAGTATTCATTGTTTTTGCACCATACTCAGTGCTCCATGCAATACATGTCCTCCCCAATACCCACCACCTGGCTCCCCCAACCTCCCACCCCCCCCCACCCCTTCAAAACCCCTCAGGTTGTTTTTCAGAGTCCATAGTCTCTCAAGGTTCACTTCCCCTTCAAATTTCCCTCAACTCCCTTCTCCTCTCCATCCCCCCATGTCCTCTATGTTATTTGTTATTCTCCACATATAAGTGAAACCGTATGATAATTGACTCTCTCTGCTTGACTTATTTCACTCAGCATAATCTCTTCCAGTCCCATCCATGTTGATACAAAAGTTGGGTATTCATCCTTTCTGATGGAGGCATAATACTCCATAGTGTATATGGACCACATCTTCCTTATCCATTCGTCTGTTGAAGGGCATCTTGGTTCTTTCCACAGTTTGCCAACCGTGGCCATTGCTGCTATAAACATTGGGGTACAGATGGACCTTCTTTTCACTACATCTGTATCTTTAGGGTAAATACCCTGTAGTGCAATTGCAGGGTCATAGGGAAGCTCTATAGACCAGTGGAACAGAGTAGAGAGCCCAGATATGGACCCTCAACTCTATGGTCAAATAATCTTTGACAAAGCAGGAAAAAATATACAGTGGAAAAAAGACAGCCTCTTCAATAAATGGTGCTGGGAAAATTGGACAGCCATATGTAGAAGAATGAAACTCGACCATTCTCTTACACTGTACACAAAGATAAACTTGAAATGGATAAAAGACCTCAATGTGAGACAGGAATCCATCAGAATCCTAGAGGAGAACATTGGCGGTAACCTCTTTGATATCAGCCCCAGCAACTTCTTTTTTTTTTTTTTCTTTTCAGTGTAACAGAGTTCATAGTTTTACACCACACCCAGTGCTCCATGCAATGCGTGCCCTCCACAATACCCACCACCTGGCTCCCCCAACAACCCACCCCCCGCCCCTTCAAAACCCTCAGGTTATTTTTCAGAGTCCATAGTCTCTCATGGTTCATCTCCCCGCCAATTTCCCTCAACTCCCTTCAACTTCTTTCAAGATATGTCTCCAAAGGCAAAGAAAACAAAAGCAAAAATGAACTTTTGGGATTTCATCAAG
>PISX010021684.1:0-33171 GCA_004024625.1 Mellivora capensis
GTTCAACCAACTGCACCACCCAAGTGCCCCTGTTTTCTAGCTTCTTAGGTGGAACCTTAAATAATTGATTTCAGACATGTCTTTTTTTATAATGTAGATGTTTAAAGCCATAAATTACCCTCTAAGCACTGCTTTAGCTATCTCCCACAGATTTTAATGCGGTGTATTTTTTATTATCACTCATTTAGAAGTATTTTGTAATTCCTCTGTGATTTCTTCTTTAATTTATTATCCTTTAGAAAAATGCTCAATTTCTAAATCTTTGTAGTTATGTGTATATTTCATTGTTATTGATTCCTAATTTGATTTTATAGTGGCCAGAAAGCACACCCTTTATATGTCCCATCCTTTTAAATTTATTGAGACTTGTTTTATGGACCAGAACATTTCCATCCCATGCAGCATACCAGGTACCCTCGAAAAGAATGTGCATTCTACAGTTGTTGGAGGTAGTATTCTATTAATATCAATTAAGTCAAGGTAGTTGCTATTTCAAATTTGACTCTGATTTTTACTCCTGGTTTCCTTGCCCAGACCATGGGATTGAAAACAAAAACAAAATTTGAGCTGCTGCGAGTATTATGTAACTATGTAAAAGTATAAAAAGCACTTGCTTGGTACATGCAATATTTTTTTAAATGCCAGTTCCCTTTGTCTCTTATGCCAGCCTCATCTTGAGGTCTGATGACTAGCCAAAGTGAATCTAATGAATAGTCAGAGCTCCAAAAATGGAGGATTGCTCTTCCTGACCCTTTCTTCCTCACCCCAGTATTCAGAATCTGACCTGTGATCCTCACTTATCTTCTGGCTGTCTTAGAAAGTACTTAGGTAGAATATCAGAGGATTTGTCAAGAATCTGGAGCCAGAAAGCCTCAGCACTGTGAGTTGCAGGTACCACAAGTGCCTTAATTCCATATCCTATATCCATGACAGATATCATGTGGTCCCAGCATTCCCTTCTTCTTAGAATCTGTGGGTAAGACTGCTAGTGGTCCCCAGTAGCCACTCTCTCCTCCTCCTTTTACTAATCTGTTATTAAAATAGATTTCCCACTCTTTAGCTGGACAGATGGTTTCTGAGACAAGGACATCAATTCCCAACCTCTTCCACAGGAAGGTGTGGCTGTGTAACTAACATCAGCCCAATGAAAGGGAAGAAAAAGGATGTGTGCAACTTTCTTGTTATGCTTCTACGGTGAAGAGGCATGTGCTCCCCTTGCCCTCCTCTGGCTGGAATGTAGGCAGGGTATTGGTGAGCTGTCATCTTGGAGCACTGACATAGAAGTTTGAATCCTTGACAACCTTGAGGGACACAAGGCCGTCTCACCTGCCCCAGATGACCCACTGTAAAATACACTTTCTGTCTTATTTAAGCCACTATATTTTGGGGCCTCTTTGTTACAGTGGTCTAACCTGAATTCTGACCGATAGTGAAACCTTCCTACCTCAGAGGTCTAGTCAGCCTCTACCAACAGATTAGTATTTCAGTTGAGACCTAGTTGCCATCCTGATTGAGGTGTTAGATCCCAGGCAGGTAGACTGTCATCTCTGTGAGGCCAGGAGTAATATTTGCCTTGTTTACCACTAAATGTCTGGCCTCCAGCTCAGTGCTGGGTCTCAGCAGGGGCTTCATAAATATGTGCTGAACAAATATGTGCATAAATAAAGCCTGTCCTTCACAAGATGGAACATTAGCCAGACCACCACCTCTTGGAGTAAGAATAACCGTCCAGTACATCACCTTATTCCCACTCTGACAAAGCCCAAGGAGAAATTTCTTGAAGTTTCATGACCAAAGCAATCTGCATTTCTCTTAAGCAAAATTTTCCAAGATTTAGAAAATGTTAGGCCACTGCTAAAGTTAAAATGTATTGTTCTTTGGCTGTCAGGAAACTGAGACTTGACCTTGGACTCTATCATTGTAAATGTATAGCACCCATAGTAAATGCAATGTTGTGCTAAATAGATCCCTCCTTCAGGACTCAGGTACCCATTCCTCCAGCTGCTCAGTGTTGCTGACTGGCTGCTCACAAATGAATTCTTCCCTAGGGTATCTAGATAAAATTTAGGACACTCAGTTAAATTAGAATTTCAGATGAACAACATATCCTTTCAAGGAAAAAAAAAGTATAAGTATATTCCATGTGGTATTTGGGACATACTTACACTAAACAGGATTTATTGGTAATCTGAAATGTGAATTTCACTGGGCATCTCCTATATTTATTTGCTCAATTTTTACAATTCTGCCCTTGGCTGAAGAGAGCTACCTTACCCAAGGTCACACCACTTCCCTTAGTAGCCCACATCCAAAGACTGATCCAGGTGGGAGTGGAATGGCTTGGCTTGGCCCCAATTCCATTTTCATTCCACTTCCTGTTATAGTGATTGAATCATGGCCCAGCTTCTACTCCTGCCCATTCCTGCTGCTTGTCCTTCCCTGCCACAAGTGTAGGTCCCAAGAGTACCGCTAATTAACTTCTTGATGCTAACATCCTCAGTCTCTTTTTCATGGGGAACCAGGCCTGAGAGGATATCTTTAAGCCAAAACCTTCCTTCCTGGTTTTTGCCTCCTTTACCCCTTTTTCCCTTTATTTGTGCTTCCTAATTTATTTTATCCTCTTATAGTATATGTGTTTTTGTAAGGCCTTCAGGATTCTCTTATGGAACAAGGTGGCATATATGTGTATATACATACATATATATATATATATACACACATATATACGTATATATGTGTATATATATATGTGTATATATATATGTGTATATATATATGTGTGTATATATATATACGTATATATGTGTATATATATGTGTGTATATATATATGTGTGTGTATATATATATATACGTATATATGTGTATATATATATATATATATATATGTAGGTCTAAGTCTAGGTCTAGGTATGTCTATATACATACACATATTTTTGAAACCTGGTATTTTGCATGAGAGATAACCAGAAAGAACACTGGAGAAGGAACCCCAGGTCTTGCCCTGTCTCCAGAAATACCACCTATGATGAAAGTAAGTCATGTAAAATCTCTAAACCGTCTACCTAAAGAACAAGGTTTGCAAGATTTGATTTATAGGCCTTCCACACAAAGGGATGAATATTGGAGGGCTCTGCACAGGTAAAACTCTTTACAACTCTAGTTTGTGCTGTGGTCCAGACTGGCCTGGACCCTAAACTTGTTGACTCCTTAGTGACAGTCTTCAGGAGGGGGAATAACTCCCTGTATTCCTGTGAGACGGAAGCCACCATTCTGACAGCAATGGGCATCCCCTGGTTGGTGTGATGCTGCCTACTTGGCATCTTTGCTACACAACTGTCTCTCTATACTAATCCTGTGTTTCTGTGTTTATGTCCTGATAAGTCTTAAGAGATCATTGAAATGAGTAAGCAAGCAATGCCTCAGCTCCCTGGAAAAGCAGGAAAGGTGCTGAGCTTCCATTTAAACCACAGAACCAAGCACCCACATGGAAAGCAAAGGGAGGCTAAGGATGGTAGACATGAGCTAAAGGTGTCCCCAGGGAGTTGGCTAATGGAAGAATTATGCAGAGAGGCACTCAGAGGAGGGCAGTGGTGGTGGAGCCAGCAGGCTGCCATCTGGGCAGCTCTGATTCCCTCCAACCCAAGACACAGGCAACACCAATGGGATAGGCTGCCCAGGTTTGAACTCTGATGACCTCAACCTTGGCCACACATAGACTCACCTGGGAGTCAACAAACCTCTTCAAGGGGAGCAGGGAGCAGTGCTTTTGAAAACTTGTCAGGTGAGCCCTATGCGAAGCCTTGGGTGTGGGTGTAGTTGTCTCCCCAGACCAGCTCTGCTACCTGGGCCCAGCCACTTCTCTTCTCAGTCTTCCTTTCCTCATTGGCAACATAGGAGAATGCCCACCTGCTATGATTGCATGGAGGTGCTCCAGAAAAATGTTGAAGTCCTAGCCCCTAGTACTGTGAATATGGCCATATTTAGAACTGAAGTCTTTAAAGATGCAATCAAGTTAACATGAGGTCATTAGGATGGATCTCTAATCCAATATGAGTAGTGTGCTTATAAAAGAGGGAATTTGAACACAGTGATTCATAGAAAGAATGTCATATGAAGATTTGTGTTTTGCTGCCATGAGCCCAGGAGCTACCAGAAGCTGGGAGAGGGTCCCAGACCAAACCCTTCTCTAGTGCCTTCAGAGGAAGTGTGGCCCTGCTGACACCTCCGTCTTGGACATCTGGACTCCAAGAACCACGAGACAATACATTTCTCTTGTTCAAGCCACCCAGTTTGTGATACTTTCTTGCGACAGCCCTAGCAAATTAATACCACCCTAAAGGAGTTTTATAAGACTTAAAAATAAAGTACATAAAGCCTCTGACATTAATGTATGCACTCAGTAAATTATGAGGACAATATTGTTGTCCTTTTCTAAGTCTTTATCTCTTTATATACTGTGGCTGTGTGGCCATGGATAAATCACATCACCTCTCTGTGCCTCAGTTTTTTAAATCTGTAGAAGGGCCATGGCAAGAGCACCTGTGTCGTAGGATTGTTGTGAGATAAAATACACTCAAGTGTGGAGCACACTTAGGGCGGTGCCTGGCACATAGCAAGTTCTCTATAAAAAGGATCGTCGTGATGATGATGTACAGTGAGAGGGAAGGACTAGATAATCCTTCTAGAAACATTTCCAGCTAGAAAAACAATCAACCACTGCTTTCAACATGGTCAAACGAATGTCAAAATTTCTCTGCAGGTTTGTTACAGAGTAAAACTTGCGGGGAAGATCATTTAGGAAGTCTAAGGAGAGATGTCCTGGACCAGGGAGCCCTTAGGTGCCTCCAACACTTGGTCCTGGGATTCATCTATGAACTGACAACTGCTGCCTAGTCTGGAATTTGTCTCTTGATGGGTCCTCACTCTGTGGAGCATGTTTGTTACAGCTCATAATCAAGCCCAAGTAGGTCCAGGTGTGAGGAACCATGGAGAGCCCAGGGCATAGACAGATGGCCTCAAGGAGCTGTTGGCTGGGGTGGGATCATCAGGCTCCCATGGGAGCCAAGGAGGGCAGGGGTCTGT
Organism: Mellivora capensis; assembly: GCA_004024625.1. Classification (NCBI taxonomy): domain Eukaryota; kingdom Metazoa; phylum Chordata; class Mammalia; order Carnivora; family Mustelidae; genus Mellivora; species Mellivora capensis. The sequence goes on from PISX010021684.1 coordinate 5,085, forward strand.
GAGATATCACCCCACCCACTGTGCTGAACAACCCGAGGGGACACCGGGGACAGTGAAGGTGACGGTGACAGGGTCCTGCTCTGATTGGACGACCAGCCCAGCCCATACCTACTAAGCTTGGGAGGCTGGGAGGATAAATCCGCCCTTTTTTATTGATGGTTTTGCCTTATTCTCCCAGAGAAATCTGATTATCTGGGCTATGCTGGCAGACGTCAAAATGAAATGTTTGCCTCCAGGTCCCTACTTGGGGGCGGGGGGGCAGCTGGGGCCAGCTCCTGCCTTCCTGTCAACAAACCGTCATTAATACCCCTCTCTTACAGTCGATATCTGATGTCACTTTTTCTGGTTTATGTGGCTCGGTGACCTTCCTTTATTTTGTTCCTAATAAAGACGGCTCCAACGGGGTCGAGCCTGCTGCAAGCCCTTTAATTCAGAGGGTGTTAAACCAGTGGGAGCCATCTGGGACAGCCAGCAGCTCCTGGGGTCAGCTTTGTGGGGCTCTGGTCACCTGCTGCTCCAGCCACTGTCACAGCGTGTTTCTGTGCTTGTGACGTGGTTCTTGCTTCTCCTTTGGGTGGGAGTTTCTTACCTTCTCTTGGCAAGTGTGCCTTCAGGAAGGGTCTAGCTCAGCTGCTGTCAGAGGGCATCCCAGCCTCCAGAGTTATGGCTCCTTATAGGTACCTTTTCTACACCTACACACACACACACACACACACACACACACACACAGTTCACCAATTCTGTCTCCCAAAGCCAAAATCTTCCTACCCTAATAGCTAAGACACAGAAATTCTCAACCCCAGTTATGTATTAGTATCACCAGGGGAGCCTTAAAAAAAATACAGATGTCTGGAGAAAAACTTTTACCAAGCACTTTACAAAAGAGGTTACGTAAGTGGACAATAAACACGTCCAGGTACTCAGCTTCACTAGCCATCAGGGAGATGCAGAATAAACCACAGCGGGATTCCCCTGCACACCCCACAGGCTGCTGAAAGTGAAAAAGTACTGACGATATCAAGTCCTTGCTGGGTGTAGAGACACCAGAATTCTCACACACTGCTGGTGGGAGTATAAATGGTACAATCACACCAGAAAACTACTTGGCACTATCGCAACTAAACGTCCATGTGCTTCCTGACCCAGCACTTCCCTAGGTGTGTACCCACAGAAAGGCAGGCACATACCCTCCAAACACACACACAAAAGTGTTCATAGCACCCTTGGTCACAATGAGCCACCCAGAAATGATTCATGCGCTCATCAGTCAGAGAACCGATAGAGGTGGCTTGTTCACACATTGAGATTCTGGAGCACAATGAGATGAACAAATGTAATGACAGGCAGCCGCTGGGATGCCTCCCACAAACAAAATGCTCATGAATGAGGTCACACGTGCAAGAAAATATGTATTTTTTAATTCCATTTGTGTGACATTTGCAAAAGGACAAAACTGATCTCAGACGTCAGAAGCGGGGATATTGGTCAACGTTAGGGGGAGACCGAGACGGGGCACAAGGAGGGTTCCTAGTGGCAGGCGATGCTCTGTTTCTTAAGTTGGGTACTAGTTGCATGAATGTCTTCAGTTTGTGAATGTTCATTAAATGTGTAATTTAGGATCTGTAGACTTTTCTAGAAGGATGTTATTCAATAAATAGACTTAAAAAAAAAAAAACACTAGGGGTGCCCTAGTGGCTCAGTCAGTTAAGGGTCTGACTTCAGCTCCGGTCATGAATCTGGGCTCTGGGATTGGCCCCTTTTGTTGGGCTCTGCGCTCAGCAGGGAGTCTGCTTCTCCCTCTACCCCTTCCCCCACCCATGCTCTCCACCCCACCACCAAATAAACACACAGAATCTGTAAAAAAAATACCAATACCCTGACTCTACCTTCAGAGATTCTGATTCAATTAGTCTGGGCTTCAGCCCTGGCATGGGTATTTTGAAGTTTGAACACGTAGCCAGGCCAGAGAATCCTGGATTTTGAGGGTGGGGGTTTAGAGTCAGAGGCAGTCAGCTCAGAAGACTCATTCCTCCATAAACATGCTTGTGTGAGTTATGGAGTCTGTCTGGATCTGCAGTGGTGTTGCTGCTTTTTTCTTTAGGGCTCAGTTTCCCCCAGGGTAACATGAGCGAGTCAGGCAAAAGAGCCAATGCTCTTCCTTGCTCTGACGTTCAGCAGGCACCATTATGGACCTCTAGAACCTGTTACAGCCGCAGCTTTCTCCCCTATCCCCACCCCGTGTCCAGGAGTACTGTATGTCAAGACAGAGCAATTTTGGCTGATGACCCTAGGTCCCCTGAGACCTGGAAATCTCTGGGCTCCATGGAGTCAAACGGTGCCTCTGCTGAAGGTCAAGTAAGAGAAGGGAGCACACAACAATTTTATAAGCCAGGCTTCCTCAACGGTCCTTTTCCAACCCTCCCGCATGGGAAAAGAGGTGAGGTAAAGAACAATTGGGGGGGCGGTGTGCCAGCTATCCCTTATGCCCAGGGATCTTTCTCTCAGCCCTTGATGTTCCTAACTTCTTAGCACCCCAGGCCAAACCCCAAAGACCTCCAGTTCTGGATTTGCTCTGCCAGCTGGGGGACGCATGCCTTCTTCAGTTCCCCACCCACGTCCAGGTGTCAGGGACTGTACCCAGGTAGAGAGTCTGGAACCCCACAGGTTTAACTGGAACATTCTAGCTCCATTAAGCAGAAAGGTTGCCAAGGAAAGCCAGGATGCAGATGTTGCAGAGTTATTCTGCCTGGAGAAAATGCCACCCCCCTAGCACGGAATGGGGCAGGGGGCCAAGCTCAAAAGTTTCCTGCCCCCTCTGAGTTCGCTGAGGATTTTGTTCCAACATTAGTCATCGGGATGGTTAAGAATATGACAGCTCGGCTCCCAGATAGGGGAGTGGGGGCAAACGGTTGTGGGGGATGACTGCCAATCAGCCGATAGAGCAGATGTCTGATGAGGTGAGCCCTTCCTCATTTACCTTCTCTGGAGGAAGCATGGATGGTGGCTAGAGACCTTAAAACTTCCCCAGACCTGGCCCCTGGGGCAGGGGAGAGCCTGGGGTCAAAGCCTGGTTGTTTCCTTTAGTGATCTGCAATGCATAATTTTCCTCGAGTCTTCATGCAGCCCACAAGCAAATATATTCCATTTGTTGAAGTTAAGGAGAATAGCATTGCACAATTTCAGCTGAAAAGCATGGCTCTGAGAGAGAAGGGAACCTGTGTCCCACCATGGACAGAGGATCGGAAGTACTTATCAGTTGTGAGAAGAAAATGTCATCTGCCTTTCAATGCCATACGCAGCTGTGTATCACTCCTAGACCTAAGCAGTTTCCAAGTTTAAAAACTGAAGACCTTTTTTAAAAAAATTAAATATTTTTATTTATATGACTGAGAGAGAGATAGAGCACAAGCAGCGGGAAGAGGCAGAGGGAGAAGGAAAAGCAGACTCCCTGAGCCAGGAGTTCCATATGGGGCTCCATCCCAGGATCCTGGGACCATGACCTGAGCCAAAGGCAGACGCTTCACCACTGAGCCACCCAGGCATCCCGAAAACTGAAGGCCTTTATGAAGACCCAGTAGAGACAAACATGGACTCCCAGAAAGTCAGCAAATACCTGGCTGAAAAAGAGGCTAATAGGGACCAGGTACAGAGAGAACAACACACAAGGTGACAATGACTCACACACACACACACACACACACACACACACACACACATGCCTAATAAGAAGTGGAGACAAAGAAAGAAGGCACCTTGAAACAGAGAGGGAGCAACAGCATCCTGTTCCCAAAGAGTAAGTTATAAGTGCACAGGGAAAGACAGCAGGGTCATTAACCCCACAGGGAAACAGATGACACCTGTTTGGGTTTCCTCTTCTCCAGCATTCGGGTCCCCTGACTGCATCCTTTGCAGAACCCACTGGTCCAGAGCCTTGTGCTTCCCTTCTTCCTTGCTCCAGACCCCTGTCCTGGAAGCTATGCTGGGATGTGATGAGTAATTCTCCAAATCCCTGTGAATTTTGCATGCAAACCCACTTGGCTGGGGCTGAAGCTTCTTACTGTAAGAGCTGAGGCACATGGCTCCAAGCCCACATGGGGGAGGGAGATCAGAACAGTAGGGCCAACTGGTCGGTGGTTGGTTCCCTGAGGGCTGGAGCACAGAACCATGATCTTCCCTAAATCCCTGAATCAAACAACACTGCTGGGTTTGGGAGAGTGTCCCACTGGTGGAACTACAGGTCCTAAATATGGGGCTAGACATGGAAGCCATGGTGGGAGAGAACATGGGACTCTTCTAGTTGGAGATGGAGATAGAGAAGAGTGGGGCCGAGCCACTTAAGGACTGATAATAAGAGAGAAGAGCTACTTCTCCTGGATCCACAACTTGGCCAATGGAGGCTAGTCTCTGGGGCCCTGGGGGAAAGACCCCCAGGCTAAAATTCTCTCCCTGGTTTTGGATGTGACTTGAAATACCTTGGCATCTGTTAAGGTGCTTTCAGCTGGCAGGAGCAGAATATCTAGTTAAGCCAACATTTATGATTTGCATAACAAAATTTAGAGATAGGCCATTTCTGAGGTGACTACAGGCAGTCCCTGAGCTGAGCTCAGATTCAAGGGGAGAAGACACAGACTCCACATCTTGGGGGGACCAGTGCGCACAAATCTGAGAGGCATAAATAAATAAATAAATAAATAAATGTGGAAATAAATACATATTGTTTTAGACAAGTGAATTTTGAGGTGGTCTTTTCGGACAGCATCATGTGACAATGACCTACTGATAATCCTTTCAAACCGTGTCCTGCGGGGAGTCAGCCATTGTTGCAAGGTTGACCTCAGCTGGAGGAAAGGGAACTGCAGAATGGCCATTCGAGGAGGCCTCCCTGCTCCCGTGGTCGCTGCCTTCCCTGCCTCCCATGGTCTTTCCCCTCTCAATCACCCACTAGACCAAAGATGCCCACAGAAGCCCTGCTGCCCCTCAGGATCCACCCGCCTTCCCGCTGTGGCGGCCCTTCTGCCTGATCTGCTATTTTCAGACTCCTTCTTGCTGCCAAAGCTGCACACTCTCTGGTGGGGCCTCCTCATTTGTTGCTCACAAAACTTCCTCTGCAGACCTTCCTTTCTTAAAAATTCCCATTTTTTCTCTCTTTGTATGACATGGGCTCCACACCTGCCTTCCCAAGCCAGAGGCCAGCTCTGCTGGAAGTCCCGCAGGCCAGCCAGTTTGGTGAGGCAAGGGCACATTAGCTCCTGCCTTTTCTCCAGGTGGCTCTGACGCTTGTAATCTTTCATCCATCAGCCTTCTCCGATAGTTCTCTGTGGCTTGCCTGCCTCCCACTCCAGCCTCGGCGCAGGAGTGGTCTGGACTCGGGTTTCTATTCCTCACCCAAGATGGAGCTCTGTTATGCCCTGGATTCCAGGAATCCCCTCTGTTCAGTCAACACCCGTCTTACCTACCGGCCATGTACCTGGCACCACGCCAGGTTCAAGGGCACACAGTCCCGGGCCTGCCCTAGAGGGGTGTGCATGTGGCATGGAGAGGCACAGGCAGAAGTGAAGATGTGCCATACAATGTTATCAAGGGCATCTTCATATTCCGAAAGATATTTCTTGAGCTCCTGGTTTGAGCTGAGCAATGTGCTGGGCACGGGGCATGACGGTGGCGTGTCCTACGCAGAGAGCTGAGAGGTCTTCAGTGGGAAGGAGAACCACTTCTCCACCGTGGTAGCTGCTCACTGACACCCAAAACTGGCTCCCTCCCCACGTCCCTGCTGTTGCTTCTGGGGCTTGCCTCCTGAATAAACTAAGGGCATTAAAATCCTTGTCCCAGTGTCTGCTTTGGGGAGAGCACTGAATAAACACAATAACAAGTAGTAGCAGTCCCAGCACCGTGAGAGCTCCGCATGCGCCAGGCCCCTCTTGAATCGCTTGACTTTCATTATGGATCAGTCTCTACAATGGCTAAGGATTGCAACTACTTCCATCATGAGGAGGAGGCACTAGAGTCACTAGAGGGGAAATGGGCACAGAAGACCTCTGGCCAAGATCCAGGATTCCAGGTCCAGCTTTGGACCAGGCTGCTCACGATATCAGGCTAGAGCCTCAGTTTCCCCTCCCTTCACCATGGGATGATGCCCTCTGTCTGTCCTAGTCTTCTGTTTATTTATTTGTTTGTTTAAAATCTCCCCCACATAGGGCTCCTTGGTGGCTCAGTTAGTTAAGTGTCCCACCTTTGATTTCTGCTCAGGTCATTTTCTCAGGGTCCTGGGATCTAGCCCCAGGTCAGGCTCTGAGCTCAGCAGAGAGTCTCCCTCCCACTCTGCCCCTCTCCGCTGTTGTGCTCTCTATCTCAAATAAATAGATAAATAAATAATTTTAAAGTATTTCTTTAAGATTTTATTTATTTATTTGAGAGAGAGAGAGAGAAACAGTGAGAGAGTGAACACAAGCAGGGGCAGTGGGAGAGGGAGAAGCAGGCTTCCCGCTGAGCAGGGAGCCCAAAGAGGGGCTCTATCCCAGGACCCTAGGAACATGACCTGAGCCAAAGATAGACGCTTAACGACTGAGCCACACAGGTGCCCCTAAATAAAAATGTTTAAAAATTAATAAAATAAAATAAAATCTCCCCCTCAAACTGGGGATCTCTGAGGACGGGGCTGTGTCTCCCCCTCCCGGCAGTCCCAGTATGAGTCCTGAGCATGGGCAGCTGAAGCAGAAACCTTTAGGTTGGGCAATCCCATGTCAGATCCAGGAAATCTGAGCAGCTCTGGGAACTGGGGAGTTGAGAGTTTGGGATCTTGACCCGGGCTGATGGGGAGCAGAGAGTCCAAGTGTGAACTGAGGATGTCCTAATTCTGTTTGTGTAACTTTCCACTTGACTTATTTACAGGTGTCTATACAGAGTGAGCTACTGGCAATGCTTCTGCCACATCTAGGGATCTCTGTGGGGTAGGGGTGGGGGCGGGGAGTAAGAGGAGTGGGGCAGAGAAGGAAAGGGGGTTCTCCAGGACAAAAGCTAAGGGAAATGTGCCCTGGACCCACCAGTTCCCAGGCTCTCACAAGAGCTATATGGGCCAAACTGTGCCATTTCACATGATGTTTTTATAAAGAAGGTTTGGGTACAAGATATATTTCGGGAGGATGAAATTCAATTCTGCCTGAAGGCCTAGCCTGGCCCAAATCAGAAGTGGGTAAGACATGCTTTTGGCTACAGGCCTTACCTCTCTAGGCCCTCCACTACAGAGTCTGGCCTGCCTCTTCTCCACGCCCTCTGTCCCCCCACCTCCGCGCCCTGTTCTGTCAGTCTGTGCCCCCTCTTATTAATGCTGAGCTCATGCTGAGTCCTCCAGGCGATGACCTGCTAGTGAGCACAATTCCTTGATTGGATCAATCCCAGGGAGGCTCACTGAGCACTTACCCTCCTCCAGGCCCTGTCCTGAGCAGTTCACACATATTAACTCAGAACCACCTTGTCATGGTCATAACCCCATTTCACAGATGCTGAAGCTGAGGAGCAGGGAAATGAAGTGACTGGCCCAAGATCACAGGACAGTCAGCGACCGAGGAGACTTGCCCCCAGGCTGTCTGCTATTGGTGGTAACAGGGGATTTAGAGTCCCCCAACCACCTGCCAGCCCCCTTCTCTCCCCTGACTGCTGTCACCTTTCCTTCCTCCAAGCCCTGAGCATCTTTGGCCACGCTACAATCTTCACACGTTTCTTAAGTTTTCCGGTGGTTGTATGCGTTCTTTACTAGTCTGAAGGCTCCCTGAGGGCCCACACTTCCCAGCTCCTGGTGGAAGACCTGTCACATGGGAGCCACTCCATTCATGCTTATGGGGAGAATTGTGGGATGGGTTGTCACCCGAGGGGTGGGCTTTTCTGCTTAAATAGGTTTCCCTGGTCACAAAGTGAGACCTCAGATCCAATGCGTGCACAAGTGTGTGTACGCATGTCTGAGTGTGCAAGTTTGTGTAAATGCACACAAATGTGTGCACGTGTGCCAGAAGAGATCAGCCGGCTGGGCTGGCTGCACTGAGTGGCCTGAGACTCACAGCAGCCTAATCATGCCTGACAGATTGATTAGGGGAGAAAGTTGCTGTGTCTCTATCGCAACCGACAGGGTGAGCGTGTCTCCACTTAACCTTTCCCTTCACACAGGAAGGAAGGGGGTGCAGGCTAAGATGGAGGAGGAGGGGCCAGGCAGGGAGGGCAAGGAGGTCTTGGGGGAAGCAGAAGCAGCAAGAGTAAGCACAGTGGATGTGGAGGGAGCCTGGAGAGCAGGATTTGCCCAGCAGGGGCAAATATTTTCAAGACAAGGGAGCTGCTGTGACCAGGATGCGATCCCAGGGCTAGCAGGGCCCTTGGTGATCTCCTTGGGGCTTGGCATGGCCCTCTGTCTCCCAGAGGGCTGGGTAGGTGGGTACTTATACCATCCGTAGTCCAAGAGCCCATCTGGAGGCCCTAAAGCCTGGCTCTGCTGTGCTCACTTGCCATCAGCTGGGATGGTGCCAGGGGTCACTCTGCCTTCAGCTGGGGGCAGAGAGGAGGAGGTCGAGGATGATAGAGCGGTGGAGGACCTGTGAAACCAAAGGGGAGTCTGTCCCTCCATCCTTCTCCACTGGAGGAGATGGCCTAGTGCCAGGAAGGCGCCCTCCCAGGTCAGTCACCCACCCAGCACCAGCAGCATTCTATCCCTGTTAGGGGCTCAAGCAAGTGGAGGCACAAGGAGACAGGATGAGAGTGTGCTTTGTGAGGGCACAGTGGACAAACCCCCAGATCCGTCACTTCTGTCCAGGAGGCCTCCCCAGGAGGGGACTAGAGGGGCCTATAACAATAGTCAGAGTAGACCCCAGAGACGGAAGCACCTGCCTCCACCTGGGCTTGGGGCTTTCCCCACAATCCCACAAGGGCACAGGATGCCAAGCAGACCACGGTGTTCTCGTCCAGCCCACGCTGCCTGGGAGAAGAGGCCCCATCACTTCTGGCAACCTGAGCACTAATGTTCTGAATCATTATACTTTTTAAACTGAGAGTCTAGTGACAGATTTTTTATGCCACCAAGCCTCTCTTTATATTATCTTCTTGTAGAACTTCTAAATGTACTGATTAACCAGGGTTAAAAAAAAATCTATGTATATAGTAGTATAATCTCAAATATTTTATTTTAGAATGCATAGGGAGGAAAAATAAGACTAGAACAGATCCAGCAGAATAGCAGTGGCTGTCATTGGGGAATTAAGTCTGGCTAATTGTGGTTTCTATTTCTCTGCATTCCTTCAGTTTTACCATTAGAACAATAGGCACTGCTCTCCTAAAAGTAGTGGGCCTGATTTTCAATACAAGCAGGATTCCAATTTTTGGTAAGCAAGACACACATGGTGAAACATCTAATAAATAAAATAAAACAAAAAAGTAATAGTAACTGTATTTTGAAGCTATGTGTGACTTTTTTTCTTCTTTTTTTTCTATCCTCCCCCCAACCCTGCTAAAATCAGCCACATTACTAACACTGAAGATACAGGATGGGTGTGGATGTGATGGAAAAGGGGAGAGAGGTATTTCAAACAAATAAGAAAATCATTCCCACCCTTCTCCCTCACCCTCATCAAGAGGAAGAGAGGAAGATAAGTGTTGCTTTATCGGATGCTCTGGTCAGGATCAGAGGTCTTTGGAAGGACACACCATGAAGTCTGTGCAACAGTCAACAGGCCTTGTTAATGACCTTCCCAAATCTATTCCCCTCTATGTGTCTCTTGCAGGGCTTTTTGGTCCCATTTTTGTCAGATTCCCAGGGGCCTGTGCACAGGGCAGAGGCCCCATGCCCAGGATTAGACCCCAGTGTAGCTCAGTGGAGCACTATTGGCATCCAGTTACGGAATGAGCTGTGTTTCTGCCGCCAGGGACTGTGTGTTCAGAGAGGGCTCAGTGTTAGGACTTCTCAAAACACTCCCACATGTCCAAACACCCGGAATGAAGCTGTTACGTCCTGGTTTACGGTCGCTGGAAACCAACGGCAATGACTTCGTTCTCCTTGCCAGTGACTTAAGAGAAGGCAGGTGTTCGGGGTTGAATTATGCCTCCCCCAAAAGATATGTTGAAATCCTAACACCCTGTACTTGTGAAGGTGACGTTATCTGGAAATAGGGTCTTTGCAAATGATGAAGTTGAGGTCATTAAGGTGGGTCCTAGTCCAACGCGATGTGTCTTTATAAAAAGGGAAATTTGGATACAGACACAGCATGCAGAGAGGGAAGACAATGTGTGTGACAGGGAGAGGGCCACGTGAAGATTGGAGGAATGCTACACAAGCACAGGAAGGACTGGGGCCACAGAAGCTGGGAGAGTAAGGTAGGATCCTTCCCCTCCAGGCTTCAAAGTGAGTGTGGCTCTGCTGGAACCTTGATTTTGGACTTCTGGCCTCCAGAACTGTGAGACAATACATTTCTAAGCCCTGGAGATTGTGGTAGTTTGGTACAGCAGCCCTAAGAAACTGACACAGCATCTGACCCCATTTGGGCCAATAACATTAAAAGGAAAGTTGACTGCGGGAAAAGTTTCCCACTGATAGAAAGAATGCCAAAGGAACGAATGATTTTTTTTTAAGATTTTATTTATTTATTTGGCAGAGGAGAGAGAGAGTTATCACAAGCAGGGGAGCAATAGAGGGAGAAGGAGAAACAGGTGCCCTGCTGAACAGGGATGTGAATAGGGGGTGCAATCCCCACATCAGTTCAGTTCAATCACGAGCTAAGCTGAAAGCAGAGACTTAACCAACTGAGTCACCCAGACACCCTATGAATGATTTTTCTGATGATGATCTTGCTGTGTCTACCTGTGAAGGTGGGGAGTGCTGCAGCCCTCTTGTGAACATGAGACATGGGGCTGATATTATCAGCCTATGGTGAAAGAGGACAGAAAGGACCTGGGGCATTGGTGATTAAGACAAAACCTCTGAAATAAGCAGCTTTACAACTTCCTAACCTTGGGGCTTCTTGCTATGTGAGATAATCAATTCACTTATGGTTGCAATCACATTGGGGGCTTGGTTTTCTCTTCCTTACACTGAAGTGTGTTGTCCAAGACACAGCGTATCCTATCGATCAATCAGTCAACGTCCTCAGTCTGAGGTCAATGGTGGTTGCCATCAGAGAAGTTGGCAACAATTGATGGCTCAACTTAGAAGTCACCAGACCTTAGTTATCAATATTGGGCCAAGATTTGTTGCTGGAAAGAAAACTGAGGAAGCAACTGCTTGCTTTTGTCTTAGTCAATCTTAATTTTTCAGGGATCATCACAGAAATGTAGAGAAGCACAGCCTGACTGAGCAGGGAGGGAGCTCAACATTCAGCTCATACAGGGGTTCTCAAAGCATGGTCTGGGACCTCTGAGGGAACCATGAGGTCCAAATTATTTTTATAATCAAACTAAGATGTGATTTGCCTTTTCCACTCTCGTTCTCTCATGAATGTGCAGCAGCGTGTGCCAAAGGCTGCATGACATGTGATCTCACAACACACTGCATGCAGAAACAGGAGAATCCAGCTGTCTTCAAAATAAGGCAGACATTAAAGAGATTTCCAAAAAATCTAAAAGTCAGTCACTTTTTTTACAAATTTATTTTGTAGGATACAGTTATTTTTCATAAAATATGATTTATAGTAACTAGTGAAGGGCTTGTTATTGCTATTTAAAAATAACAGGTATTTGCTAAATTTCTCAGTCAATAGAAGTAACACAAAAATAGGTAACACAAAAATCAGAGCTCTTTGGAGTCCTCAATAGCATGCAACAGGGCAAAGGGGAGCGATCAAAGGGTTTTGGGACTGCTGATAAAGTGAGCCCATGGGATTGCAGACAGGGGATGGAAACTTGATCCACTGGTAACAATAAAGGCAAACACATACAGGTGTCAGCAGTGGGGTGGGCACAATGGAGAGCATTTACACCTGTCACCCGCATAATTCTCACACCGACCATTCATCCTTCACAACCGCCTAGAACATAGGCAGATGATGCTACGATCCCTATTTGGCAGATGAGAAAATCATGAATCAGGCAAGATTGTTCTCTCCCCCTATGTCCTGCAGGATTCAAATCTTACACCACTGCTAATATTTCTGAATCTGGTGTCCCACATGTCTCACAGAGTCAGGAACTCAAGTTCTGACACTTAGCAGTGTTTGGAACTTCAGTCTATGCTCTGAGCTCTCTGAGCCCCAAGATACTCATCTGTAAAATGGGCATGAAAATATCCATGTTGGATGAACCGAGACAGTGAAAATGAGAGCAAATTGTAAAGTCAACTGTGACGGATATGACCAGTCATTCCAGCTGTGCTCTCCTTTGTAGGAACCATTTTTGGGACTACCAGCTGGTTGTGAAAAGGAAAAACATGGACACAATTTGTATATGCATACATATGTATATGCACATATATACACACCAACAAAGTAACTTGTGGCATATACAGTTTTATATTTATATTCAGAGATTTGCTTTAATCGTGAATGTTAAGTTCTTCTTTGTGTGTGCCTCTGTCTGTCTCTGTCTCTTCCTCTCACACATTATCTCAGCAGCTTCTCTGAAAGGCAAGGCTGGCTGAATCCAGTTAATAAAAGCACAGATATCCTTAAGAGCATCAGCCCCAGGTGCTGGTCTGAGGGCCACCCCTTCTCTCTGGACCACAAATAGGCAGCCTCACTTGAGATGAGACAGGTGTTTTGCAGGCCTTTTCTGAGTCTTTCTCTCTCAGCACAAAATTAGATAAGCACCATTTCCAGGCACTATTTTGTGAGGCAAGTAATACAGTCTGAAACGATTATTAGATATTTACTGTAGCGAAAGCACTGAACTGAGATGTGCTTTAGAAACATTAAACAGTAAACAAGGGAAGACGGAGTGGCTGGGACCAGTTCTGGGAGATGCAGGCTATGTTTCAGGCTGTGGTCCTGCTGGCCTCAGGGGTGCCAGTGCCATCGGGGGTGCCCCAGGGGTGCCAGTGCCATCCCCAGCTCCTGCCTTTGCAATGAGGGAAGAGTCTGGCCTGGCTCAGGAGACCAGTATGCCAGCATCTCCCCTCCTCCCACCTTTTCCGTCAGTATGTGTCCTCAGCAAGCCCCACCCCCTCTCTCTGTTTCCTCTGCTGTGTCCTGAGGGTTGACCAGATGACCCATATCATTCTCTAGTCCTTGCTGATGAGGGTCCCTGTGGCCACACCATGGGAGGCTGGTGTCCAAGGGCAGGGAGAGTAGAGAAACAGGAATGAGCGATGGAAGAGGCTAATCTCTGAGCCAGAGTCTTGGACCAGGTGTTTTCAGGCCTCCTGTGATCTTCCCAGCTCCCCAGAAATCCTCTAGATTATGTGCATAGGGGTTGGGAAGTGCCAAGGACAAGCTCTGGAAGGGACAAATGCCAAGTAAAGGAGGCAGAAACAGAAGGAAACAGGACCTTACAGGGAGCTGATAGAGGTATCTCTCTGTCCCCCATCACCCCTACAGGATGCTCTATCCCACAGCCCCCTTGGGCCTGCACCCTTCTGTCCCTGAAGCCCCTATGCTCCTCATGCTTGCTCCCCACAACTACCCCTACCCATCTACCCTCAGAAACTGTCCTGCCCTTTCCCTCCCTTCTCTAGCCATTGGCCTGGACTCTCTGAATGGAAGCGTATTCCTGGTTCACTCACAGAGGTTCTTTTGTCCTGGATGTTTGGGCACACCTAATCCTCTGCTCTTGCCAACTCTTTGTGTGGTAGAAAGAGCTCCAGCTTGGCAGTCACAAGAAGTGGCCTCCAGGCCTACCTCTGTCATTCACTGGTGGTGAATCTTTAGGCAATTGGCTTATCTTATGGGAACCTCAGTTTCCTCATTTGTAATTCAGAGCTAACAAGGCTACTTCACAGGATGTTCTGGTGATTAAACGTGAAAGCAATGTGTAAGCTGATATGACATTTGCATGATTTAATGTAGCTACATTGTGCTCTATTTAATTTAATTTTATTATCCCCCTCAAAGCCCTTGTGGAAATGGTAAGGTTTGCACACACAGGCATGTCTTGGAGAGAAAGCCCATTTATCTCCCTGGGGGCTCTCTGCTTTTATACACACACATGCATGCACAAGCACACGCACGTGCATACACAGAGTTGAGGCTCCAAAGTGGGACTTGGACGAAGATAGGTGATAGGGAAAGGGTGGTGTACCCCGCAGGGATGAAGGAAGGGTGGGTGGAAGAGAGAGGGGAAGGAAAGGCTGGGAGGTTCTCTGATGCTGTCTGTGGGTTTTCTCATCTGAATATCCATTATTAGTTGGAAGATATTCATTATTGTCTGGTTGTATGAAAAGGCTCCTGGGAAGTGCCTCCTCCCCACTTACCTCCTTTTGGTGCTCTTTTCACTTCTGCATACCACCTCTCTAGAATCCTATAACCCTGACCAGAATAAAAAATGAGCAAGAATGAGTGTCTGAGTCTATGCTCAGCGAATCCCAATTCTGTCAGTTTCTCTACCCAAGCTCACCTTTGGTGGAAGACAGCTTTGTATTCACAAAGATGGAAAAAAAAAATGTTCCCATCTAGCCAGCCCTTTGCCACTCCATGTGACAAATGCTCATGTTTTTGCTGCCCCAGTCACTCACGCCAGTAAATAGTATAACCATCGATCCACATATCATGTTTATGGCCTCTGTTCTATCATCATCCTTAAGCAGTTCTTTGAGTCCCTTTCTTGTCAACAGATGGAGTGGTCAGGGGAAAGGTCAGCACCCTGGAGTCACCCTGGGGCTATGCTCTGGAGTGTGAGGGATGTGCTAGAGGCCTCACTGTTAGCCAATTTCTGTAGGATCTCAACACTTTGACACAATACACCAAAATGTAGGGAGTGGGGTTGGTGGCAATTGTCTATGTGGGGTCTAAGTTCCAAGGAGAAAGGAGGAAAACCTTTGCTTTCTTGTGTACAATATTCAGCTTTGGGCAGGAGAAAAGCATCAAGAAAATCAGATGACACTTGGCAAGGACCTAGACAAGAAGTAGCTGGAATAGAAGAACATGGATAAGAAAGAAGTTGAGAGTTAAGATTGGAAATGGGAAGAATGAAGAGAAAAGAAGGAAAGAGGACAGCATGTCTAGGCTGACCTCTCTCTACTTCCCTCCTGATCTCAGGTAGAAAAGGACAGCCCTTACTGAGAGCCACCCCAGTCAGTGAACATGTCTCCTACAGATGACCCTGGAGAACTAGTCTGGGGTTCTAGCAGGCAAGTCAACTTCTGGAGTGCCGTTGAAAAATGAGTCTCCTCTTTTTGGAAAGGTGACCCTGTCAGATGAGGAGAGTGGAATGGAGAGGATATTTAGGGTAGAAAAAATCTTTGTTGTGGGGCTGATCCTGCATTGTGGGGCTGATCCTGCATTGTGGAGTGTTCAACAGTATCCCCACCAGATACCCATAGAACCCCCCAGTGTGACAACCAGAAATGTCTCCAAGCATCACCAAAATTGCCCATGGCTGAGAAGTGCTCCTATAGGAGCCGTTCACTTCCTGAAATGAGTTTACAGAAATAGCCACTCTACAGTCCTGGGTCTCCTGAGGACCTGCCCAATAAGATGGCCTCAATGCATATCCTCCACCCTTTCCCTGGGTCTAATGATACACTTCCAAAAGCACCAAGAATGAGACAATTTGTATAAACATCAAAGATGGACATTTTTCTTCATCTGTCTCTGGGGTCCATTCCTCTCAGACACCCTGCAGAGTATGGTCAGGGCTAGAAATAAAAAGCTCTAGCACTGGTTCCTTGAGAGGCAGTGCCTAGAGGAGGATTCTGAACTGAGAAAGGCTTGCCATGGGGGTTCTCTGCCTCTGCCCCCTGGAAGGACATGGACACTTCCATCTTTCACCTGTGCAGGTAGAAGCAGAGGGCATCTGTGGCTCTCCGTGCCTCTGTCCTTCCACCTATGCCACAGAAGGGGCTAAACGGGAAGACATCTTGGGTTTCTGCCCATCTCTGATGAACCACATTCTGAGATTCTCCAGCTCTAAGATTATAATTAGAAAAAGCCTGATCTTGTCGTGCATCAAGGATAGGCAGAGCATGCTATGAATTCCCCCACAGTTACCTCTTAATTACCTGAACAGTTTGGGCAAGCATTGCTAATTCCAAAGGAAAAAAAATGAATCAAACTGAACCTGGCTGGCCCTCACATGCAACATGAGTCTCTATCTCTGTCTATATCTGCCTCTCCCTCACCCACACAAATATCTCTAGTAGAAGGGAGACCCCCATGGACCCACGGAGAAGCTACATGCTGGAACAACTCATTGGTCATTGAGACTGATCAATCGTTTTAATTAATCATTAGCAATGAGCACAAGCCTAATATGACCAGAATACCTGGTTAATGACTGAGAGTCTCCCAGCCCCCAACACACTCCCTCCTACCACCAAAAATCTAAGAAAACACCTCTGCTCTCCATTCTGAATCTCCTCACGGCTGTTGCATTTTCTCTGTGTTTCTGTCTCTCCTTCTCTCCCTGTCTCAGCATCACTGCTTCAACATCTCTCCATCCGCATATATCTTTGGGAGTCCGCAGCCCTATCACCCGTCCAGCTCCCTGGAGCTCCCTCTCCTCCTCCCCTGTTGCCTCCCACCAATCACAACAAATTGACACGGAGTGGAGGCCCTGTCAGGAACATTATCTGCCTGTTCAGACCAAAGGGGTTTTCTTTGTGCATCTCGATGTGATTCATCTTCAGAAGAGATCGATTCCTGGGCATCCATCTCTGCGTCTGCAGAAAAACTCTGTGAAGTGGCTGCTTCCCCACTCAGTCCGGACCTCTGGCTCTCATTGGGCAGCAAGAGCTCTGCTGTTTGCTGGCTTCCACCCCTCCAGGAGGAAGATCAGCCAGGGATGGGAGGAGGGGCAGACAGCCCCCAGTGAGCCAACAGGCAGCTCCTTGGAGGTAATGGTGCTGGGACAATGGGCCCTGGGATGAGAACCCCAGCCAGTGCCCAGCCCCCTCCACCCACTTGGAGGGTGTGACTCCCATCCTATGTGCTCAACATCCTGATTATTTATGGAGTTGTAAAGTGTCCTTCAAGCGGCTCATTCTTCTCAACAAGCTGAAAGGCCGGCGAGGGAAGGCGCCAGCCCAAACCAGGCAGCTCACGAAGAAGTTGGAGGGGGAGGGGTGCTAGAAGAGACCCCGTCATCCTCTGGCTCAACTTGCCTTTCAGGCTGACCTTGAAGAATGGACACTGGCTCGGATTTCCTGTATGTGTCCAGCTCTGAGAGCAGGTAGAAAGGGAAAACGTGCTCCAGGAGAGGTGATCTGGAGCAGGTCCAGGTCTAGGCAAAGGCAGAGGGGAGTGTTAGCTGGCCTCACAACTGCCTCCCCTCCCTGGAGGTCCTCTGCAAGTGTTCCCACCTCTCCAATTTGGGGAAGCACAGTTGGACCTCAGAGCATCATCCGAACAGGGTGGCAATAACATGTCAAAGACATCAACCCCCACTGTGACCAGATCTTCTTTAAGGTCTCTGTCACCCCTGGTTCTCCAGGTGGGTAGGCAGGGGTGTCCCTGCCCTACTAGGCAGACTGGGTACAGCCTCAATACACCCCATTCCTAGGCCTGGGTAAGCAGAAGAGATCATTGGTCAAAGCCATTATGGCAGGGCTAAAGCTATCTGGAGGCTCCTGCAGCTGAGGTCAAGGATGAGGCCATGGGCTTGCTCCTGGACCAAGTCAAGTGTGGTAGGGACCTCCTAAGTATTTCTGATTATGATGATGCTCTGACTCTCCCCAATCTGAGTTGGAGTAATGCTGGACTTCAGGAATGGGTTTCTCAGTAGCATGGCATACTGACATCTGGGTCAGATCCATTATATTCTTGCCCATGTCTTTTGCAGAAGAATGTATCATTGAATGCATCAAAGATCCAAATGGAAGTGGACTAGAGGTTGAGAGATAAGTCCCGAGAGGCCTAGAATGTGAGCTGACCGGTGAATAACTCACAACACGCAGCAGCCTAGGGGAGGAACAACTTTGTTCCTGGCATTAGAGATTAATAGAGTGGGTAATAGAGAAACAGAGTCCCCCGTAAGCTGGAATGGTGGGTACACAAGGCTTGGAGTGTAGTGTGGTGGTTCTGCCCATGATCTTTGGCATCATATGGCTTGGGTTTGAATCCTGGCTCCAGAACCAACAAGCTGTGACAACCCGGAGAGCTCACTTAACCTCTCTGTGCCTCAGTTTTCTTAACTGTAAAATGGGACTAATAATAGCAATCTACCTCTTAGGTTAGCTGTGAAGATGTAATGAGATAACAGAGCAGTGCTTGGCATATAGTGAATAGTACGTTAAGTGTGATTTATTATTTTTACAGGGCTTGGATTTGATTTCCACCTGATTCCAAGTCCACCCCTTGAACCAGGTGCTCAGTTTCTTGAGACTTTGGTTTCTTGTATAAACATATTCCTATGTCATAAAGCTGTTTGGGGGATTCAACATAATAATACACATGGACACATTTACTAAAACTGTACATGACTGTGCAAACATGAGCTTTTCTCAGGGATCACTGACAGAGACAGCACTCAGAGATGGGGAAGAAAGGGAAGTGAGCTACGGGGACCACATCTAGATCATCAGGATGTATCAGGCCCACCACCTGAAGCAATCCAGGAAGGCTTCATGCAAGAGGAAGGTTGCATGAACTTGTCTTACAGCACTCTGAGAAGAGTTGACTCACTCTGGGAAATCTGTTTGCTGAGGGGTTCTACAAATTGACACCAAATGCCACATGCTCTGCAATGAAAAGCAGAAATTTTAAACCAGGATGCTGTCCTCCCAGGTCTGCAAAAGGTAGATTCTCTTTTTCCCACTTCGAGGTGAGAAAAACTGAAACATCAAGAAATTAAGTCCCCTGCCCAGGATTACACAGTCCATTCAAACCCAATCCACATGGCTTCACAGCCCATGCCCTTCACCACAACAGCACACCACAAATATGACATTGTACCTGCCTGGAATCTGGCTCCTCTGTGAGGATCCCCATGTCTCCTATCTTGGGAAGATTCAGGAATAGGGTTGGAGCCCAGAGCATCATTTGGAAAGGTGGCTATAACACGTCAAAGGCATCAGACCCCTTTCTACCCCCACCCCCCGGTCTCCAGCCCCACTCGCAGCTGCCCGTCTATCATTTCAAGACCAGCTCTGCTGGCTACCTCAGAAGCATGCTGACTTCTTGAGGTACACCCTGCTGTTCACAGCTACCCAGCATCTGTTGCCTTCTCCTCCCTTCCATTTTGGATGGGACTGTGCCAAACCCCAGGGGATGAAATCTCTTTGGTCTAACTCAATTGTGATAATCCCATTCCCTCTTGCCAGTGATTGGTTTAGGACTGGGCATATAGCCCTGCTCTGGCCAATGAGACCACAAAGAAGCCTGCCAGGGGTGGGGCACTGGGAAATGTATTCCTCCTGAGGAGGCATACCCCTCCCCGCCTGGCTGCGGGAGCTGGGCAGCCATCTTGTCATATTAAGGGCCAGCAGGTAGACAGACGGGAAAAGCCTGGGCTTTGATAATATCATTGAGCTGCCCCAAATCTCATGTGGACCTTTGGTTATGTGACTTGAATAAACCCCTATAAGTGAAACCACTTTAGTCAGATATTTTATTACTTGCTGTCTAAAGAATTCACCAAAATCAGTTCTCACTGCCTTATTTCTTCCTAAGACCCAGTAAGGCAGGGGATCCAATTGTCACTGAAGTAACCATGTTCTCACAATTAGGAAGACCACGCTGGTAATACCCAAGGATTGAAAGCATTCTTTGGGCCAGGTCTCAATGACCAACACACAATTAACTATGACTCATTTCAAATCAAAGTATATTCACTATTTAACCCTAAATATAATCACATGACTTCTCCTCTTCCAGGGAGACAAAATTCTAATAATATCCTATAGAAAACTCCCCCATAGACAGGTTGACACTTGCTCTCTTTTCTCTAGTTCCAAGTAGGATAACAGATGGAACTTTAAGAAACTTGGTCTGTAGGGCCCTGGGAGGTGTTGGGATGTGTGGAAGGGATAGAATTTTATACCCAGGAGGCTGCCTTGACAAGGACGAGAGAAGCTGCATAGAATAAAAGCTAATTCCTCCCTGGGAAGGGGGCAGTCAGCAAAGGTCTGACAGAACAGAGTGGAACGCTGTTCAGGGCTTCCCAGACCAGAGCATGGGATTTTAATTCCTGATTTGCATTCGCTGTGTGGCCTCCCGCTTCACATTCAACTGTAAAATGGGAACAGTGATACCGCCTGGATTTGCTGTGACGTGGAAGCTTAGAGGAGGAGATAGGGAAGTCACAGCTACTGCTGGTGCTTGGCACTGTCCAGGCTTCAGGGAAGGTGCGCTCCAGCAGCAGAACTCCCCAGCGGGAAGACAGCGGCCGCCTGGGACAGCTTGAGAGGAGAGGGTGGCTCTGTCCATAGAGGCATCCTAGCTGAGCATTGGCAGCTCCAAATGGCACTGCCTACTGAGAGAACCCCTCTGTTCTTGTGGGGGGCGGACTGGAGTGCAGCTGAGCCTACCCCTGTCCTGCTCAAATGGCAAGAGGAAGTTAAGCTTTCTGTGGGCTTGGGATCCCAGAAGATCAGGATGGAAATGTCTCAAGGCAGCACAGCATGGCAGGTTGTGCTGGGAAGCCAAAGATATTAAGATTTTTATGTCTGCTCTGCCCTTGACCTGCTGAGCTGCCTTGGGCAATGTACTTAGTGGGGAAATGCCACAGTTTCCCCACTGAAAGATGGAACTTTCCCCACTGAAAGATGGAGAAAATAACATAATAATAAAAAAAGAAAGCTGGAAACCCTCCATCACAGGAGGGTGTGGGACTGGGTGCAGTTGCCAAAGCGTCTTTCACTGACTGGTGTTTGCATCCCAGTTCTGGGTGACCCTGTGCAAGTGCCCAGCACACGTGGGAAAAAGGGAATGTTCTGAGTAGGGGAGTGAGCAAAATGGCTCATTTTCAAGTCAAATTCCCACTTTAATTGAGTTTTGCCGAAAAGCCCCATGCAAGCACTTTCCCTGCTATTTTGCCAGATTTGATTCTCCCTGATAACAAAAATGCAAGGGGCCACAGAAGATGGTTTACCACTACTGGTAGCCAGGCGAGAAGGGGGTGGGTGAGCGCCAGGTCTGGGGACAGCAGAAGGGGCTCCCTAGTAACCAGGGCCCCTCTCAATGTGCCTCGCCCCACCACCCCCTGCTCACACCCAACCTGTCTGTCACCCTAGTCGACAGGGTAAATGCAACCCTCAACTTGGGGACCACCCTGGTGGAGGAGGCAAGACGATGCCCACACCACAGTCTGTTACACTCCCTCCAAGGCCACACTTTCAGAAGCTATCCTCCCAAAGATCCTTAAGTAGGGTCTGTCCACCAGATGACCTGGCAGATAGCAGGACACTGATGGGCTGCAACACTGGATCAGTGAGCTCTGAGGAGGGAGGACATGGAGTGGTACCCCCGGGGCACAGGTAAGGTTGCAGACTTTCACACTCTGTGTGATGGAGTGAGGCTCCCAGACATGGAAAAACTTTACAGGCTCAGTTTCGAAGAGGATTGGCCCCACCTTCCCTGCCAGCCAAGAAGCCACAGGGACAGGTTTCTCCCACACCACACGCCCCCTACTCCATGCATCCCACACACGTCGGCTGGGCAGGGAGATCCGGACTGGTAGTGCTAGCGCCAGTTAGCAGAAAAGCGAACCGAAAACCAAACAGGAGTGAAAGGCTCCAGACGCCTCACAGACAATCATGGCCATCTCTCGCAAGAAACTCCAGTCATTTTCTCTAAATGGAAGATTCTTATCTGAAAAAAAAAAAAGAAAGAAAAAAGAAAAGAAAAGAAAAGAAAAGAAAAGAAAAGAAAAGAAAAGAAAAAAGAAAAAACTTAGCTGCAACTTGAAGACAAATCAAGTGAAGAAATAAAGCCTCCAGTAGGATTCTAACTCTGACTGCAGAGGAATCCTGGATAAGCACACACTTTAGATTCTCTTCTGATCTCCTATCTTTTAAAATGAAATAGTTTGGACATAAAACTTATAATAGCACAGTGGACATCAGGTAGCCAGCAACCGATTTATGAAGTTAAACATTATAGCTTCAGCTGAAGCCCTTATGAACTTGACCCAGTCCTGACCCTTGTGACTGGCTCGGGGCCACCACAGTTCTGAATCTGGCATCTCTCATACCCACTCCCGTTGTGTGGGATTCTGTGCTCCTCAGTCACGTATCCATAAACAACACATAGCACTGACTTATATGTTCTCGTGATTTATACAAACAGCATAATAACGGGATCCTTCTAAGACTTGCTTTTCTTTATGAAACATTATGTGCTTGAGATTTATTCATGCTGATCCATGCAGTTCTGGTTCCATCATTTTCTTCGGTTACGTAGCTGGACAGTTGGGTCTTCTCCAGTCGTTGCTGTTGCAGACAGAGCTGCAGTGAGCCTCCGAGCTCACAGCTCCTCAGATACGCAGGAGACAGAGCTCAGGGACATAGGCAGGAGGGGACTGGTTGGGTAAATATGTATCCAGTCATTTCTGCAAGGCAGAGTGGAGAACCTCCAAGGTCTACATGGCTGGGGGGACACTTTGTCCAGGGGCAGTGGCATCCACACTAACAAGGTCAGACTGTGATCAAGGCATCCAAAAACGTTATCCCGGGGAAAGAGTAGACAAAAAGGGTGGTGTGGGGGGCAGGGGAGGGTAGGAGTACACATGACTATATGTGTGCATCTGTGTCTGTGTGATATGTGTGTGTGTGTGTGTGTGTGTGTGTGAGATATTCAAAGGAGCAATGTCCTTGTCTATCTTTTTGGCCAATGCTCCCCAGCACCTACAATAGTGCCTGACCTCAATGTTCGATCAGTAAATATTTGTTGGTGAAAATATACCATGCACGAATATACCTATGTGCAGCCGAGCATATGATCTGTGCAGTGTACCTCCCCAGTCAGGGAGGGCATGAGAGCTGGTACCTGTGGCTGGAGGAGGGACACTTCCTGCACCCATGGCCCCTCAGTGCAAATGGAACAACAGATCACTGAGTCACGAAGAAAAGACAAAGGGTCTGAAACATGAAAGAGAGCGTGCATGCCGTCTGCACTTCTGGGAAAGGATCTAAGACGATAATTGATATTTAGGCAAGAGGACAAAGCCAAAAGAAAACTCAGAGGATGGCATTTGGTCACCTTCCCCACAATAGCAAACTTCTTCCCCAGCAAGTTTAAAGAACCAGCAAACTTGAAGCCAAAGAATGAACAAAGAGAAACGAAAGGAAATTAAAGAATGAATCAGACTAGACAGAGAAACACGGGCACTGACAAAGGTTGCACAGCAGTCAAGCCTTGAGTAACCAGTGCCTGACTAGAAGGGCCCTCAGACCCCTGGCAGTTTCTTGCCCTTAACCTTAGCTCTTAGCCCTTGCCTTCTCAGGTCACGGCAGTCTGGGGGACAACTGAAGTAGAGGTAATAATCTCAGGGGTTTCTGGGTTGGCGTCCCCATGGTAGGAATAAGGCAATCAGGCAGTAATTCCTCCAGGAAGGATGATGAGGTCGGTAGATGGGAAGAGGGTGGTGATGGGGGGACCAGAGTACATATATGACCTGGGAATCTCGGTGACCAGGTGAGCTGACAGTCAGTATCAGGGGGTCTGACAGCCACACCGGCAAGGATAAAGCTCAGCCCACTGGCAGGAGTAAAAGAGTAGGTTTCTGGTCATTGGCCAGACCTTAGCAAGAGCAAGGCAAATGCTGATAGAAGAAAGGATGCAGGCCCTAGAGCCAGAGGTCCAGGGCCAGATCCTGGGGCTGTTCTATACTGCTCTGTGTGCCCTTGGACAACTTGCTGCTTCTCCTGTTCCCTGATTTGGTCATCTGTAGAACAGGAATGATGGTCATAAGTATTATTGACTTAGTACCCACAATAGGCTGTGAATTGTGCTAAGAGCTGTCCACACATCATGCAGGCAGGGTCCCTAGCTTGACCCATTTTCCAGAGAAGTGCTCCTGGAACAGCAGTACACTTGAGGAGCTCAAGTGTATAGCCAGCTGTGGTTGGATTGTCACTACCGTAGTGGCACTGGAGGGCTGGATGTGTTGGCCACACGGGCCTTCACACAGGTAGGGGTCCAGGCATCTCTCATAACCGGGGCTCCAGAAGGACCAGTACCTGGTCTTAGATCCAAGGCAGTGTCTGCTTTTGAGACCTGGAGGCTCAACCATTTGTCAATCTAGCACCATCTCCCTGGAGATCCTCCCAAGGGCCAGCCACTATCCTGACCACTATCTAGCATCCTCTCCTGTGCTCTTCCAAGTACTGAAAACAGCTATGACTCCCCCACTCCAGGACCGAGGTCACCTGCAAAGCTGGGATTCCAACACCAACCATGCCTTCCTCTCAATCCTTGGTCCCTCTCCCTGGTCCCACCCACCCCTCTTCCATTTTATCTGCCTGTGCTTATTGATACCTCAACCTCAAGCCTTCAGCCTCCAGTCCTGCCCCTGTCCACTGCCCCAAGTCCCCACTGTGCTGGAACAAGCCTGCAAACCTCACAGGCTGCCGCACCCTAAACCCGCAGTCTTGTGCTTCACACTGCCCTGAATGTTTAGAGAATCTGAAAGAATTTAGGTGTTTTAAACACCTTTTAAAAAGAGTTAATTTTCTCCCGTAAAAACCAACCCTCTCTCCTCGGGTAATAGCGCAGCCCGTGCTTGGCATGCAAATTGCCCTGCTTGGCATTTCACTGCGGTCAGATTGGTGTAACAACCAAGAGAAGGAGCTCCACAGACAGACACACAGCCACACAACACCTATAAGAAAATGCACACCACGACACGCATGTACCAGCAGACACAGCGCACACCACACACACGGATAACAAACACACACCTAGCACACGGAAGCCTGGCTCACAGCACATAGCAGGCCCCTCTGCGCCCACTCATTCCACACGCAGAGACCAGGAGAGGCACCCTTCTGTCAACTCTGCCTGTAGCGTGAAGGTTGTGGACTGCAGCTGTGGGACAGTGGCCGTCCCTCTGGTCGAGAAGGCTCTGTCATCCCCTGACCTATGCTGGCCCCGGTGCCAGAGGTGGGGTGGAAACCTGAGAGAGGGAGGAATCTAAAACACAGATGCTTGAATTCCCAGCTGCAGCCCGAAGCCTCACTTAATCTCTGACCCTGGTGGCCAGATCTATTTATTTCCAGCAGAATAAATAATCGATCATTATTGATTTTCTAAAGAAAACACTCCTTTGTGCACTTTGACACAAGGAGCAAGTGCTAGGAGCTGGACTCCGGAAAAAGAAGATGTGTGAGTCCCTGCCTCTGAGCTGGTCCCTGCTTGGTCCCCTCTTCCCCTGACACCATTGTGGGATGAGGCAATTAGAGAAGCCATGGGACCTTCGCCCCCATGCAGGGAGACCCCAACTCCTGCCATCCTTACCCAAGAAAGAACCAACAGCACCTGGAGCTTCTGGGGTGAGGGATCTAGATCACTGTTCTGCAACCTTTTTCTTCATTATTGTCCTGGAGCAATAGGGCAGAAAACCCCTAATCAACACTGCAGATTTACCCTGTATCTGTGGGGGCCACACAGCATCATGACAGCTGAGATGATTACTCCCCCTCCCCCTGGAGAGGCAGTTTGTGCTCCTCTGAGGACAATATTACTCCATCAAAGCATTCTTGATCTGATCGATGGGTCCCAGGAGAGAAAGCCCCCAGCCCGCCCAGGGGAGGCCAGAGGGCCTGCTCTTCCGTTGGAGGAGTTGGGGTATGGGGAGCTGGGTGCAAGTAGGGAGTAGCGTGGAAATTAGTAAGAATTAATGGGTTCCCAGAGGTTTATTAAAGGCAGGAAACCAAGACCATATTCCTGGTCTCCAAACTACGGAAGTTTCAGCAGTACAGACGGATGCGAGACACTGGGAAGCACTTCCTGGCACTACAGTGCTGATAAGCACCTTGGGGGCCAAGGTAATTACTTGTTTATTGATTGGCTGAGAGTAAGAGGAAAGCATCCATCCAGGAGGTGGATGTAAAGGGAAGGGTGGCAGGAGAGGGCACAGGCAGCCGGCGCACCCTCCGGCGCCTATGCTGATAGACTCCGGGATCCTGGACTGGACCCCAAAGCACATCTCCCAGCTTTGGTTTTCTCATCTGCAGGATGGGGCAAAGCCCAGCTTAGAGCCTGGCTATGAGGATGGGGCTGTAGAATGCCTAGCACTATGCCTGTGCCTTGTCAGCCAAAGCTAGCTCCTGTGTGGGTTTTCTTTGATTCTCCCCCCCAGGTTCACTCTCCAGCCTTCTTGATTCCACTCTATCTTCTCCCACAGCATCTTCAAGACACCAGACGTCAGTCAGAGGTTCCCACGAGGGTGTGCTCCCCAGCCTGCTGTGCACAGCCCTGACCCTGGGGCACAAGATAAAGCACCAGGAGAGCTATGCTTTATGGCAAACTAACACTGTGCCAGGCATTCTGTGAGGCATCAGGTATAAAGCACCTTCACTGAACACTGTTCCCATATCTAAAAACCACCCTGAAGCAGTGACCTGAAACAATTACAGTTATTTGCCTTTCTCATGAATCTGGGGTTTGATGGGGATCAACTGATAAGCTCTTACTCAGGGTTTTGTCCACAGTGAGTGATAAAGCCAGATGGAGTCCTCCCAGAGGTTTCTCACTCACATGTCTGGAATTCAATGTTCACTGTCATCAGACCTGAACTGAGGCTGACAGAGGGGACACCCACACATAGCCTTTTCATGTGCCTTGGCTTCCCCACAGCATGCATGGTGTTTAGGTTCCCTGAGCAAGTGATGGGAAAGCAGAGAGAGAGAGGGAGAGAGTCAGGTGGAAGGTGCATTGCTTTTTATGACCTCCTCCTTGGAAGTCAGCAACACTCCTGCCACATTCATTTCATTTCCCTAGAAGCAGGTCATGGAGGTCAGTCCACAGTCAAGGGGAGAAAGTGAGACTGAACAGAGGAGTGCCACCAAGTTTACAGATGTGCTTTCAAGTCACAACCTTCCTAAGGATCCTGCAAGTAAAGCATTCATATGCTCAGTTTGCAGAAGAGGAAATCAAGGTGTCCTGGAAGAAGAACTCAGAGATGGGTCCGGGAGGCGCTGATAAGAGGAACTGGAAAAATTCGGCTCACTGACCTGAGGAAGTATCAGGTGCTCCCCTGTATCCGCTAAGACCAAGGACAAGACCAGCTCCTCCTCTGTGGGGATTGAGAGGGATGCTGGGCTGGGAAACCTGTGGAGCTGGACTCTTCATCATACAGAAGAGGGTGTCCTTTGGTCCTCCATGCAGAGTCTGGGCCCTGAGGATGAGTCAGAACAGCAAAGCTCTCCAAGTCACCCAGAGCAGTTAGTGAAGACCTGTCCTTGCTCCTTTGCCTCCCATCCACCCAACCAGAAAACAAAGTATTGTACTCACCAGGGACCTGCTGTGGTCTCAGAATTGACTTCTTTGTTTTCCCCATGCTCATTCATCCCACGCTGTTATCTCTGGGCCTCAGTTTCCTCATTTGTAAAACGAAGATAATAGCATAGCTACATTATGGATTGCTCAAGGGTTAAAGGAGCTAATCATATGGATGGTTAGAATGGTTCCTGGCATATGGTAAATGCTCGACAAATGTTACATGTTATCATCTAATAATTATATGATTATATTATATGACAAATTGTCCCATTTCCATAGGTAGATGTTGGTTACTCTGTTTAACCCCTTTCAAAACTACATGTGCAATTTTGGAGGGTAATAGTGGTGACAACGGTCATGATGTAAGGAGTGGTTTCAGCAGTGAGGAAGTTTAGTTTCCATAGCAATCCTGCTGCTGCTGGTGATGATGGTGTTGATAATGGTGCTGCTGATAATAGTGATGATGATGGTGATGGTAGTGATGGTGATGATGATGGTGATGGTGATGGTACTGATGGTGATGGTGATGGTGAGGATGATGGTGATGAGAGTGATGGCGGTAATGATGTGATGGCATTGATGATGATGGTGATGAC